>SNQJ01S0197850.1:0-17243 GCA_010110895.2 Picea sitchensis | reverse complement strand
ACCTCATCCTCCCTTGAAATCCAGCCTTCTTTTCTTCTTATTACCTCTGAAATTTGACTTGTATCAAATGAATGTATAATGATGTTTATTTATACCATTTATGTCACTTCCTTTTAACATTAGGGCCGACTTGACACTTTCTTATTTTGTAATTCATTTATTTAATTATCTTCAGGGCCTACATGTACTTCTTTCTTCAATTCACTTTGTCGTCTTCAAAAATTCATTTCTCCTCAACCATGAGGATCCACGTGACATGCCACATACCAACAGAAATAGCATGATGTATACTATCCATTCATGGGTGTTGTATATGCATGTGCATTGTCCTTCATTTCCAAATACCCTTATCAATCTTGCGGTCCAAAACCCATGACTAGGGTTGACACCAATGACAACAACCAATCTTCCAACAATATACTCCATTGTGCAAGCCTACTGTTGTTGGGGCTCAAAAATGTCCTATTCTCATCCACCTTTCCCTTCATTATTCTTCACATTTCATTTCCCCATTAACCTTTCATGACATCATTTCCATAAATATACTTGGGTTTCACCTTATTGTTCTCCACTTTATTCATTTTAGTATTAAAAGGGAATTTTGATTAAATGTTAGAAAATCAAACATGTTTTCATATATATCTCAAATATGTAGACTTTATCAATGTGTAGGAATAGATGAAGGATTAATTCAAAGGAGTTCTTGGTCGCCCCTCCACCACATTTCAATGTTGAGGGAGATAATTCAAGCCCATTCTAAGGATAAGATCATGGACATTTGGTTGGAATATCTTATCAAGATATATGAAGGGAGAGATATATGTGTGAGAGGATTTGAAGGGATTATATATAGTAATAATGGGAAATAGGTTGAAATAAAAGTGGATCTGTAATAGTAGCACTTGGTTATCTTATCTTTAGGGCTCTCATGTATACAAAGGGTGCTCTCTCTTCATGAAAGGGATTAGAGTAGAACAAAATTGGGATGTAATTAGGTTATTGAGTAGTCATTAATGTTGGTCATTGGGATTTGAAAGAGAAAGGGGTTCTTAGCTTTGATTCATGGTTTTGGTGTTCATGCTTTTATTATTTAATATTATGAAGATTGGTTGATTATTGAATGTAAGATTGCTTCCGTGAGTTGAGAGCTCTCATGTGTTGTTGTGCCATTTAACTCTTCACTTGTTGTTGTATTTTCCTCTTCCTTGATGCTTGGTTCTCCATTTCCTAGATTAATTCCATTTTACACAATTTCCCATTCTTAGAGTAATTTTATTTACACAACTAGACAGTACAATTCAATTACCGTGTGTTAGATTAATGATTCAATTCGAGTCATGTGTTATGGCTGTATGATTCAATTTGGATCCGGTATTTAGATTAATGAATTCAATTTAGGTTACAAAATTGAATTATATTAGATCTTACTTCAATGGCTTCTATGCTGGAATGTGCCCATTCAGTTCTGAACCCGGGTTGAAAAATTAGATGGTTGGGCAAAATTACTACAACTCAAATTAATACAACATTAGTTTGGCAGCCCAATATAACGGCCCTTCGTTCCTTTACTTATCACGATTGATGTTCCTTTAGCTGCACATTTCATTTTGGAAGAGCGAGGAACAATTATTGTTCCTTTTTTATGATTATTTGTCCTTTAGAGTTTGCATCTACGGAGGACGGTGAAAACGGAAGGTGAGAACCTGCGTAGGCAACAAGTTAATGCTTGTGTCAGCACCTACCTTTGGATGATGCATGGAGGTTATATTTTAAGACATCTTTAGAGCCCAACATTTTAGTCCGATGGAAACATTACATTCTTAGGAAGGAGACAAACATCCACGATCGCACTTAATCCACTGCCGGTTCATCTGGAGACACATGGAAATTACCGTAGTAGCCATCAAAATTGGTCCACATACTTTACAGCAGATTCCACCTCAACATCAAGTATAAAATGAGACGCAATCACGCCGTTGATTGCTCGGTGGGCCACCGATCCGCGGAACTCACCGATTATAGACTCTTGCAACCAGACTTTGGATGGCCCCAAACTCCTGGGAAGGATGATTATACCACCTACCAAATGTGTTGGGTGCAAAAGCCTTGGTGTCGATAATTTCCATGACCGGGATGAGTTGTTGTGTCACCTAGAATATATCTATATGTTCCATCAAGCGTCGGGTAGAGATGATGCAGGAGAAACCACTTCGATTGGGTGTAAAGACACTTCCAACGTCAATCGCGATGGCAATGCTACATAAACATTTCTATTGGCTGAAAATTTGACATGATGTCGGAAAGTATATTAGGTCCTGTACTACCAATGTTATTTCCAAATCTACCACTAAGAAACAGGGCATTTAGACCCTTTTTCCTACTCCTGACAGTCCATGGAATCCATCTCAATGGACTACATGTGGACCCTCCCATCTACCAAGGAAATGATTGTGTTTTTCTGGTTGTTGATCAATTTTCCAAGATGGCAATTTTGGTTGCCTGCAAGGAGAGAATCACATCATAGGCCACTGCCAAGATCTTTTTTTAATGAGTCTGGGTACATTTTTTTGAATCCCACAAACCATTGTCTTAGGTAAGGATAGTCGATTTCTCATCACAATCTGGTCAAGCCTCTAGTAACTGCTGGACACCGACTCCACCAAATTCCACGGCCTTCCACCCCTAGAGAGATGGCTAAACCAAGATCACAAATCGAATGATTGTGCTGCGCTATCATCATATATCATATAATTCAAAACACCCTGCATGGGATGAGAGCCTTCCCTATGTCCAACAGCTTCTAAACGACTTTACGCCAGCTCAAGCCGACCCACAACCCTTCGGGTGGGGTTGGGATTTAACAGGTCCCATAGTGTTGCACTTCCCCCTCGGTCACCTCGACTGAATCATCACCTACTCCAATTGGGCGGTAAACCCCATTGATTCATTGATCCGGATCCAGCACATCCACAGCGAGTTCAGGATATCCTCTGGTCAATTATAAATGCAAGCAACACCATGATTACGCCAGTTATTACCAAAGTTTCGAAGTTAGGCTGACCTAAGTTTGGATTGCCTTGCGAAGAGGCAGCATTACAAGGGACTATCAACCGCCCACTGTTATGGGTCATTACACCATCAAAGGCCATGGGATAATTATTTTGAGCTCAGCATTCCTCATTTCCTTGGCACCGCACCCGGTGTTCCAGCAACGTGGATCTCCTTCACCCTGATTTCCCACCATTATTAGACAACTCGGGCGTAGCGAACAAACAGAATAGCAATAGAGCTCAACCCCGAATGTATACAAAAGGCATCCAATGATTATATCCTGGGCACACATATATCAAGGGCACTTTCGACAACAAAGGGATCCCAAGTTTATTGAGTTATCCAAGCGGGGCAACTCATTACGCCAAGAACAAATTAGCTCACCAGGGGCTTCATCAAGTCGAAATTTCCTCATATGATGGGAACTCAATTCAAGCGGAGATTCATTTTTTTCCTAAGGAAGGAGGATTGATTGAGGTGGATATAAATAAGCCACCATCTTTTCCAAGCGGCTCAAAACATTTTCGCTTGAATTTTGGCAATTTACTATTTTAGCGGTTTTAACTTTTGAGGGCCATTTTTTGAGGGCCTAAATGAGGTTTTTAGGGATAAATATTCTCTCAATGTTAGCCAGAAGATGGTTGATCCCCAAAATGAATATCCTCAGCGATACCTTTCAGCGGGCTATCTTATTCCTAAAACATAGATCGTATACAAAAGTTACAACCAACCAGAGAAGTTGATGTACTAACTTACCTAGGCAGGGCCCACATGGTGCGTTAGCCTTCATCTCCTAGGGTTAGGTTTTTGGATGTCTTGTGTTTTGGCATTCATGTTTACTAAAGAGCCTTTGGGAGAGTCTCATTGTAATAATATTTTGGTGAATGGCGTTTTAAGAACCAAATATCAGTATAGCATGGAAAATACTCAGAAAAGTACTCAACGACCCTTGAAAAGAGATAATTTCAAGATAATAGAAGCCTCTTTGAAGGGGAAACCTCCTTTACCCTTAAGTATTCCCTAAGAACACCAAGATGTTTCAGAATGAAAATGTCTCCTTAGTATATATACCAGGAGACTAGGAGGTAAATTACAACTAATGGCCTAAAGCCGACATAAATAATAACATTACTAATAAAATAAATGCTGCCTAATTAAGGGGTAATGAGCCTTAGGGCTTAACATGTCCCTCCCTTAGGACAAATGTTGTCTAAAATGCTTGAAGGTAACTCTGGATATACGTATAAAGACTCATCTTCAGTGAAATCTTCATTAATGGTTTCCTCCGACAATGGGATACTACGGGGAAATGGATCTATTCCTCATTTGGTGAATTCTTGTGTAAGTGACGGCTTAAGGCTCCAATATGATTATTCCTTCAGCCACTCATCAAGTTCTATATTATAGTTTGAACTAGGGATGTGTGTAAGCCTATAACCTTCTTTAAGCATAGGCTTATGGAAAGCTAGATTGTACTTTCATTGAAGATGCAAACAACTCAATTTGTATGCCATAGTACAAAACTTTTGCAACACCTTATAGGGTGTATGTAGTACTTTGGTGATGAATTTATTATCCTTCTTGAACTGATTGAGGGACATATGTTTGTACAGTAGTCTTAAAAGCACCCAATCCCTACTTCAAACTTCTTTCCTCGATGTTGGTCCTTGTTGGAGCTTTCATGTGAACTTATGCCATGAGTCATGTTGTCCTTTAAGATTTGGAGAACTTGTTGTTGATTCTAGATGTGATCTTCCAGTGCCCAGACCTTAGATTTTTCTTTGAAAGAAGAAGTGATGGAAGGAGATTAGTATCCATAAGTACCATAAATGGGTGTCATGTTTGCTTTCTGATACTAAAGAAGGAAAGTTATACCACCATTTTTCCAAAGATTGTCATTTTGAACCATTGTGTTTGTTTATCATGAATAAAGAAATGAAGAGCTATCATACGGACTTTTGTTCACTATCTCGTTTTGTCCGTCAGATTGAGGATGATGGGATGGGCTATGAACCAATTGAGTACCCAAACAAATGTTTGTCCAAAATGTCACAGGTAAAGATGGAAGTCATCACTTACAATAATATTTGGAGCTTTCTAGTAGCTTTGGTACATCTCTCCATGATCACGGTGTAGGCTGTACTACAGCTTTGAAGGGATGGGGTGCACAAAGGGAATAATGCGTGCAATTAGTCTATCAATAATCGCCATGATGACACTCTTTCCCTTAGACTTTGAAGCAGCAGAGTGAAATCCATGGAAACCTCCTCCGGTAGCCCGACTTGGGATGGATAATGGTTATGTATCAAAAGACACAGGGTCTTTCTTGATATTTTGTTGGCAAGCCTGGCATTCTGCGACAAACCTTGGAACATCAGTTTAAGGCCATCCCAAAATAAAATCCTTCTTGACTCTATAGTGGGTTTTCAAAGGAATCTTGAGTGCCCTCCTACTAGAGAAGTTATGCAATTCCAATAGTACCCTTTGTTTGAGTTGGGAGTTCTTACATAAATATAAGCGATCTTTGAACCATAATGAATCATTTTTCAATCTAAATGTATCACGATTCTGCTGGAATCCTCACTGTAACCTTTGGAATGAGAGTCCACACTTTTGATCATTCTTCCATTCATCCCTTTCTTCTAATATCCAATCAGGTTGAATGATCCCGAGATATATGAAGGCTAACGTATCTTCATCCAACTTTCTTGGAACCATCACACTTATCACAACATTTTTATCTTCCTTATAGGCGATTTTAAAATCATAACCGAGTATCTTGGTTAGCCATTTTTTTTGTTCTTCTAAAGAAGATAATAGTCATTTCCAAGAGTGTTAAGACTATCATGATCCATTTTACCTTAGGTGCCTACCTATTGAGTGGGCCTTCCATTTCTTCAATGCATGTAGTATTTTAATGTTTCTTTCTCATAAAATGGGTTTGTGTAGGTCCTTTTCCCATGGTGGTCAACTTTTAAAAGCCGGGGGCCTTCCTTCTTGCATTAGGACAACACCAATTCCATTTCGAGGCATCACATTCCCTGGCAAAGGTTTTTTGGAAGTCTAGAGTGGTCAAGGGCAGGAGCTTTACACATCACCCTCACATATGCCAAGTTTTTCAGAAGATTTAGTTGCCTCTGGGGTGCATGAAAATGCATCCTTCTTAGTTAGTGCTGTTAAAGGTGATTCTATTCTTTCATAGTTCCGAACAGACTTGCGATAGTAACCTATCAAAACCAAAATCCTCTAGTTATTTAATGTTTTGGGATGAAGCCCAATCCCATCATGGCCTTAATCTTGTTAGGGTCTACTGCCGGCATACCTTCATGAGATACAATATGACTGATACTCTACTATCCTTTACTCCATTCTCATTTGGTGGTTTGTACATATAGTTATTTCTCCTTTAGTATTTTTTAGCACCTTGTCAACATGTAACATACCTCCCAAGACTTGCTATAGATTAGTATATCATCAAAAATACTAACCTGAATTTTGAAGGAGGGCTTGAAATTAGATTTATCAACCCTTGGAATGGAATGCATTTATGAGCCAAAGCATGACAAAATTCATAATGGCCTTCATGAGTTGGAATGTTGTTTTTGGGATATCTTATTTCATCGATACGATATGAGTAGTACATGACGAGATCCAATTTTATCGAGATAGATTTATCATGTAGTTCATCTAACAATTCATCAATAGAAGGGAATGGGAAACTTATCTTTAATAAAATTGGATCTTGTGAATCTCTATAATCGGACACATCACATGCATGGCCTATCTTTCTTGAATACCATTGCTACTGGTGCAGAGTAAGAACTTTTGATAGCTGGAATCTAATAATGTCGGTAACTGACATTTCTTCAATATGCTTCAATTTCATTCAAGTAAAAAGGGTATTTTGTGTGTAGCCCTAGTCTTAGGAGAGAACACTTCAGTGGAGTGAATTTCATGATCATTATTTTGAGTGGGTGGAAGGCCTTTGGGATATCTTCAATTACTTTGGAATGCTTATCAGTAGTCCTTTGGAGATCTTGAGGAATAGATGGCTTAGATGTTTGAACATCTAGTGGTATAGTTGTGAAATAGCCTTGATGCCCCTTTTCAATAATTTTTGTCGTACCAGAACAGAAACATCACTTGCCTGGTTTCCCTACCCAGTACATCTTAACTCAATTTATTTTCCTTCCAGTAGAAATTTCATGAAAAGTTCTTGAAAATTAAAACCAACTATTCCTAATGATTGTAAAAATTGGATTCCCTAAGGTACAACATCTGCACCATCGATGGGTATAGAAATCATTGACCTATTCATTACATATTCCCCATAGTAAGATTGAAGTCTTATTGCATTTTCCTGAACAATTGATAGTTCTTCCATCTACAATCATTATGACTTCATGCTTGGATATACAAAGAAATTGAGATCTTTGGCTAATTTATAGTGAATGAAATTATGAGTACCTACATAATCAATTAGGACAATACCTTTTTTTATGTATGCTTGATCTTGAGGGTTTGAGGGAGTGCTAATTCCAGCACATTACACGATATTGTAGGAGTCAACTCTTCAGAAAAAATTTCTTGGTACCTACATTTTCATATTGGAGATGGTTCTTGTTCTTGTTGTACTTCTCTTCACAATCTATGCTAGAATAATTTCCTCTCACTACACGTATGCCTCTTATTGTACTTACTATCACAATTAAAACATAAACATTTTTTTCTTTCCCTTTCCTTCAATTGTTGGGGTGTCAACCTTATGGGTTGAGGTGTTTTAGGAGAAGGAGCATTGTTCTATAGATGTTAGGGTTGTATGGTCCTTCTAGTAGCCATAGCCATATTTACTTTCAACATTTCACACCACCTTAAATCATTTCTCAGTTTGGGTTCCCAAAGGCGAACCTCATGTTGAATGTTATCCTTTAAAGTTCCTATAGACCATCAATCCAGTGCTCATTTGGAATGTCGGTTACCTTTATATTCAATCTTTGGAAGCTCTCAATGTGCTCGATAACTAAACCCTTTTTGTTTAAGTTATCAATTGGTTAAAGAAGGTTTTGCTCCTTGTACCCTCATAGTGTACTATCATTTCTTCCATGAGAATTGTCCAAGTAGTGATTTGCGAGAACAAAGAGCCAGATACCATACAAATTGATTAGGTTCTAAATATAAAGAAAGAAGTCGTACCTTTTGTGCATGTATGGCACATTATGGAGATCAAAATTGCTCAATAAAGAGTATCCACATGTTATTGGGTTCTTATGTCAAACCCATCATATATCAATATTAGGATTGTGGTTGGTCTAGCTACTGCCAGAGAACACTTTGCATCTCATGCTGAATTCTTGGGATGCATTTTCGCTTTCAGGTTTCTTCTTTGTTAAGAAATTTTTCAATACTTTCATGATCTTCCCTTTTAAGCCATCTATCTTATTATCCAACTTGGCTTCCATTCAGATCAGCATCTTATTTTTAGTTCATTTATGTCCCTACACATTTCTTCACCTTCATCAAGGAGGTCCAAGTAGAAATTTTCTGAACTTATTTAGTTATTAGAGATTCCCTTTTGGGTGGCATGTTGGCCCAAGTATCACTTTTAGACCTTGATTTTGATGTGGTTCTAATAGACAATCTTTCTTAATTTAGCATCTCCCAAGTTTAGAAGCCCCTTACAGGTATGAAAATTTATTTATGTATTTGTCTGTCTAACTTCTCTAAAATCACCAAAGTCTAATCAAATTGGATGTATAGAGTGGAGATTTCTAGGTAACTTCCCCACAACTTGCTAATTTTGGCCTTTCTAGGAGGCCCTGCTTGTCTCGTGTGCACTTTAAAATAATTGATATAAAATTATGAAACTACGCTTTGAGAAATCACCATTGTCAAGATCCAGTAGAAACTAGTCCCATGCAATTTGGATACTCTAGGAAGAAGTTATGATTTTTTTACAGGTTACCTTCTTGAGACGGTCAATGGGACTAGTCGGATACCCTATCTTATCTGGTGTATCTACAAATTTAAGATGACCAAGAGATGAAATTTTTAAAATACCTTACTAATTACATGGTAACCTCTCTGGAGCTTAGGGTCTGAAACGGCCATAAAAATGTTTATAGAAAATTAATACAGTGACTTAGTTAAGTTCGGACCCTATCTTGTATGAAATTTTGTATCTTTAAAGAGAATATAAGGCCTCGGAGATGAATTTTAGACCAAGCGTACCTTGATCGGTCTACTAAATATCCTCAAGCCATTCCTTCTAAAACGTCGTAGAAAATAAATTATAGCAAAATGCCAGGTGTCTCGGATGTATGAAACCCCAAGACCAGGCTCGAGTGAACATGTGGTAAGAACCAAATATCAATGTAGCATGTAAAATCCTCGAGGAAAAGTACTCAACACCTTGAAAAGATGGAATTTCAGATAATAAATGTACCTCTTTGAGGGGCAACCTCCTTTTACCACACTTAGATGTTCAA
Source organism: Picea sitchensis (assembly GCA_010110895.2). Taxonomy (NCBI): domain Eukaryota; kingdom Viridiplantae; phylum Streptophyta; class Pinopsida; order Pinales; family Pinaceae; genus Picea; species Picea sitchensis. The sequence continues at coordinate 7,707 of SNQJ01S0197850.1, read as the reverse complement.
AATTGCCAGGATGAGTTCAAGGTAGAAAATGTCTCCTTAGTATATATATAGGACTAGGGATAAGTCACATTATTAGCTAAAGGTGACATGAATAAAATAACATTACTAATATAGTAATACCCCAGTGGGGCAATGAGCCAATATTATGTAGTTAGGTAACCATTGTTGGGTTATGAAAAGGTACAAACATTCCCCTCATTCTCATGATTTATGATACAATCTTGATTGAATTTTATGTTAATTAGGAATAATTAGAATAGAAAATGGTTAATATGTCTTCTAGTGATATTGTTGAAGTCATGATGAATATATTCTAAAATATGGTTGGAATTGTTTGATTTTTTTCTGAGGATTGTTTGATAATATTATCCAAAACCAAAGATACATAAAGGAAATCTTGAAGATCGTGAGCCATTGGAGGATTATAAGAATTTTAAGAAGCATAGAAACAATTTGAAGATGATTGAGTTTATTATATTGCAACTTTATAATAGTAAAGCAATCCGAGGATCTTCAGATCCTTAGGATGGCTTGATTTACTCATATTATTGTATATATAGAGGATAATAGATCCTAAAGACAATCTAAGAATTACGTTCAAGTATTCAAAACTCAGAATTACTCTACGCAAGCAGTTTTTGTGAATGATGTACCATCTATGAAGTTAATAAAAGATTTGATCAGTTTCACCATTTCTATATACCGAGTTTCTAGTAGCGATTACTTCTAAGGACCAAGGAGGCCGATCTAAGGAGCTATTATTTCATTTGTAATTGTACATCAATTTGATTTATGTTTCTGATTCAGATTCCCTTTCACAATGGATTCACAAGACAAATGCATAAAGCGTGTTAATGATTTCCTTACATTTTCCATGGAAGAATAATTATCTCTCTTCGGTGTTAATGATTGTTGATTCCAAGGAACACCACCATTCGTAGTTTTTCTTCTGAGGCTGAGTTCCTCCGTTTTCATCTGTAGTTGTTCCTTTTTCTTAAAATTTTTGTTCCTTTGAATGGGATTCTGATTACCCTCCTTCGGTGGAATTTAGGTTTCTTTCCATTAGAGATAATTCCTATTTCCTTTCTAGCAATTGATTCCTAGTTAATGGTTAATTACGCAAGTCTTTTCGATTCAATCATTTCTTTTTGATTAAATGGGATTTAGCATGTATTGGCTGATTCCTTTCCATTCACAACATGTTAACAATTGGATTTCAATTCTATTAAGTAAGATCTTAATCTTAGAATCTTTAAATTAACATTTGATGAACTTGATTGTGGATAAACTCGGGTTTTCTTTAGCTCTGTGATTTGACCTCTACAACAATCTATACATAAACTTTGTTGATGTTCTTGAGATAAAATATGAATCCTGGTTTGATAAATTAATGTTAAACTAATGTTTTTTTAGACATCTTTAGGAGCTAGCAGCGTCCATCTCTTCTCGAGATAAGCGCCACCATTCGAGAGTTTGTTTCGTTGCATTTTCTGATTTAGCTTATTTACTTATTGGAATAGAAAACTAGTTTCTTTGTATCTCTATTATTTATGTTAGAAAATTACACCTTTAATAATTTTGTAGTCATTCATTCACATCATAAAATCCGGGTTAGGCATCTTGCCTGATTTTCTAGGAGATTGTCCCATTCTAACCCATTTTCAAGTCCAGGGTAACTAACTTACCAGTGAGGGTCCTATGGGGTTATGGAGTTCTCCATTTCATGGAGAATTCATATTGTCAAACAATGCTTTCCATGGCCAAATTGTTGCTTAGATCACGAAAGAAAACAATCTGTGGGAATTGGAGATGTCAAAATCCAATTTGGTGGAACTATTCCCTCTGACACTGGACAACTGTTGAATCTAAAAATTTATGGCTTGTCATAACATTATATCAGGGACTATTCCAGTGGAACTTTAACAATATATCATGGACTATTCCAATGGAACTTACTAGTTTATCCTCACTGCTGGAACTTCCTCTTGATCACAATATGTTGTATCAAGAGCTCCTTGGGACAATAATATCATGGAAAGGTATTTATCAACTTAAGCTTGCCAACAACCACATCACATGATCAATCCATGCATCGCTTGGGTTGCTTCCTGTTCTTAACATCCTTGATCTCTCAAACAATTTACTTTTAGGGAATATACCTCTTAAATTATACATTTTTCTAAATGTGCCTGGCAACCTCTTGTCTCGATATATTCCTGTTGATTACAATAATATGGCCTATGATAAAAAAAATCTGGAAAAACCGGGCCTTTGTGGATGTGGGCCATTAGTTCTACCTTCATGTTTCCAATAGAAAGACAAAGTTGAAATCCATCTATATAGGTTATTGATTGCGATTATTGTTGCGATAGTAGTCATGTGATTGATTGGTATAGGTTTCTTCTATAATACATGCAAGAATGTTGCTCGGGTTAAATGAATTACAAATTCATGGAATCTCATAGCCTTTCATAGGGCGGAATTCAATGCGTCAAACATTCCAAAGAGACAGAAGATAATTTTATTGGAAGTGGAGGTGCACGAAAAGTGTACAAGGAAACACTAGAAAATGATAATATTGTTGCAGTGAAAAGGATCTGGAACAATGGGAAACTGCAATCTACACTAGACAAGGAATTTTGAGTAGAAGTGGAGACTTTGGGGAAGATTAGGCATGCCAACATTGTCAAGCTACTTTGGTGCAAATCTAGTTCAAATTCTAACCTGCTAGTGTATGAATACATGCCAAATGGTATCATGTACGAATGCATTCATAGTTCTGAAGGGAAAACGTTGGATAGGAATGTCCTACTTGCATCATGGTTTATCCCCTCCAATAATACATTAGGATGTTAAATCATGCAATATGTTGTTGGATTTTGAATTGGAGGCCCGTATTGGTGATTTTGGTTTAGCTAGAATTGTAGAGAAGCTGGGTGAGGATATTGTAATGCCACTAATTGATGTCTCATATGGATATATTTCCCTAGGTAAGAATTTACATTCGAACAATTAATCACTGTGAATATATGTGTGTATTAACCAAATTTGTCAGTCAACAGGAAATAAACAATTCTAGATGAACTGATTTAATTGATGGACATGTGTGCAGAGTATGCTTACAACTGCATAGTTATTGAGAAAAGTGATGACGCCACCCAGGAGCACTAAAATTTAAATAACAAGCCAGGATTTGACGTGATAGATATCACAGTCCCAACTGTAATGTAGTCAGACTTCCTCCTGAACAAATCAAACACCAAATTTCATTTGAATGATTAATTTTGAAAAATATTACTTACTTCAACTATTAAACATACTGCAATATTATGAACTTACATAGATCAGTTCACTGCTATGGAACCATTATTCACAACATTGGATCTAGAGGCTCACATGCTCTAGTGAAAAGTCTCTGAAGAGGAGGAGGATAACTAGTGGTATTGGGGTTCTTCATCATTCCCAAACTGCTGCTGCATGCGACAGTTGGGCTGGAAAAGATCCTGGCCAGTTTGCGCAAATATTTCATGGGGAAATTGGAGAGGATGTTGTGTCTATGGCTAAGCAAGTAAATAAGAGGTATGATTGATCAGGTAAACAAGAGGTATGAGTAGGCTCATGTAGGTAGGTCTTCATGGTGTTGTAAGTGGCAGTTGTAGATCACGTCAATAGGAAATGCTCTCTGCACTATGTATTGGAGAAAAAATTAGCAAACATTTAATGTTAATAAGTAATGCTAGAGTCATTTCTAACATTACTTCTTTTTCAAAAAATGAGCACGTTGTTGAGGAAAATATATGAAATGATCTTACTCAAGCATTTTCAGATCTTACTTGGCTAAAGCAAGATAGACGAGAATATCACCCTATGTTTATAGCCACCAAAATTTGTTTCCTAATCCACAAGTATTGATTACAAGTGCCTAGGTTGATCTTTTTATAAATGAAAGTTTTCTGAAAAATTCAATATTTATGTAATTTTCTGAATACAACAGATGCTGAAATAAATATAGAGACATAAGTAAAGACACTAAGTCAATAATAAAAAAAGATGAGACATAAAGAAATCATTTATTCCATTCCAATTTATCAAAAGAATCATTCTCTTTACAAAATTCCTTAAGGCAGTTTGGACCAAAGTCAAACTTAGATGTCCTCGATGAAAACCATACAAAAGGACTTCTGACAGAAAGTAAAAAATTGAACTTTAAAATTTGGATCAACTTACGACAGATTGCTTCCCACTCGATTCTGCACAATATCCTTTATTAGTAATGAAATTTAATTGATACAAGTGGATATCGGTGGCCACCCACATTTTTTGATTGGCTCAAAACAATTTTCTGGCAATTTTGGCAATTTACTATTTTTAGCAGGTTTTAACTTCCGGGGCCATTTTGAGGGCCTAAATGAAGGTTTTCTGAGATCGAGGTTCTCAAACATAGATAAATGAATGAGTGAGCCTCTAAAATGAATCTCCTCGAAGATACCTTTCCAACGAGCTATCATACGCCTAAAACGGAGATTGTATGCAAAAGTTACAACCTCGGGAAGTTGATGTACTAACTTACCCAAACGGGGCCCACATGACTTTTGGTGCTTCATCTCCTAGGGTTAGGTTTTTGGATGTCTAGGTTTTTTGGCATTCCTGTTTATTGTAAAAATGCCTTCAGAGCCTCATTATAATCATCTTCTTGCAAATGCGAGTAGCCGTCACATCTCTTCTCAGAGATAAGCTGCCACCATTCTAGCCAGTCTTTCACTCTATATTTTTACAGTCTCTGTACATTTCTTTGATTAATAGAGATCATGTATTGTTGTATATCTGTGTTTATGGTTGCATCTTTAATACATTTCTGTTATATTATTGAATATCTACAATATCTCTGTGCATTTCTTTATTATATCTCCGCTCTCATTTTGTGCCAAAAATAATCTGGATCATTAATTCACAAACGTACAATTCTACACAGACTATCAAAGATAGATGAACACCTCTGAAAAACAAGTGTCTGAATGATGTAATTCAGCCGTGAATCTTGCTATCTACAATAGGACCCTACTATCATAAAAATATAATTAGGCTTTCAATGAATTAAAGAATGAATGAAAATTGAATTATCTCAATAAAACTCAAAGAGCAAACCTTAGTATGCTTCTCTTTCTATTCTCCCCTTGTTCCTCCTTTCCCTTTTACCTTTAAGCAATTAAACTTAGTTGAAGTAGTTTAACTAGTTCTTCAGTTAAGTTAACTAAAACTCAACCAACCTTTAGTTAAGGGGGAAAAGTAATAAAATCATAATAAGGGTTTTTAATAAATAATAACTAGTAGGTGGAACCCCTTGTGACTCCCTTTAGTTCTTTAACAAACATAACACAACTAGTTAATCAAACAAACACATCCCTCCTTGTGGCTCCCATTATCACTTCTCATAATTTGACAATTTATATCAATGATAATTGAAACCATATCCAAAAAATATATTACCCATATATCCAAAAAATAGCGTGTTGTCCAAAATTTCAAAAGTCAATTGTTTTCAACAATGAATAAATAAAAATGCTTAAAAACCATATTTTCCACTCTGGGAGGCAATATTTCCCTTGTTATTGCTGTCACCCTTTGATCTTTTAGAAATTTCCTTAGGATATGTGGAGCCTTTAGGACTAATCTCACTGATCACATGAGAGAAATCATCTCTCAAATGTTTGCGGGAGGATACAAATTTGGCAGAGTCACTTGAGGGTGAGGAGGGAGAAAGAACAGATTTTCCTTTGTCAGGGGCATGGTGGGCCTCAGTTTTTAACCTTTTTCTTGCATGGGAATATTGTATTGGTGAGTGAATAGGGGCAACTTGGAGAATTTGATTAATAGGTGGAGGAGCATGTAGAGACAAATTAGGCCAACCACAATGTTGGGAGACTTCTGGGTGAACAATCTCTTTCCATCCATCATTTTCAGGGACTTCATGTTATAGTGAGACATGAGGGGTCACTGGGATACCAGGGACATGTGGGTCTTGGAAGGGAGGCCTTTTTGGCCTAGGTTGGACCACTCCTTTCCCAATCCAGTTAAAAAATCCAGCTTGAAATAGATGGCCCAACTCTTGCGAGTCTCCATCAAAATGTATAGAGAACCTTAGCCTTCTAGGGCCCTTGTTCCAATTTTCTCTTCCTCTGTTACCCCAACCATGGCTACCTTTGTTGAAAAAGATCATTACTATATTCATTTTCGATTACCAAATAGTTTCTTCAACAACCATAGATGACATCTCTTTTTAAATATGAAACAAAGTTTGTCTCAACAACACATTAGTCTCATTCAATCCAATCCCTACAAATAGTTTAATACTTGTCAATGAGCAGGGGGTGAATAAGGGTTCTGGGATATGCGAGGGATTGTATTGAGCAAAAAGTGTTAAAATGAGGGGGAATATATCATGATTACTGCTCAAAAAATCATCAAAAATCATCAAAAAATCAACTGTATCGTAAATCAAAATAATATATCATTGTAATTCATCCCTGTATGATCCTTTAAATGTCATAATACATAATTTATCTTAACTATAATTAAATTTTAAGAACAGGGAGTGGATAGTGAATATGGGAAGGCGAGGGGACTTGTAATGTGCGAAAAGTGAAATAATGGTAGGGAAAAGAACGGATACTGTTCATAAAACCAATTAAGTGATCCATAAAAACAACTATGTATTCAATACAAGGATGACAATACCAATTAAAAATTAATGTGTGTCAATATTGTTCACTGTCCCACATCCAATTTCTTCAAAATTCTCAATTAACACAGTCTATAATCATACTCAGAATCACTATGCCTTTCAACAGTCCTGTCAAGAGAATAATTGGTTTTCTTTCATTTCTTTTCTTTTCATTTAAACAAAATAAAAAGGAGCACATAGTCACATTTCTCTATTGTTATCCATCATATATTACTATAAATTATCAACCATTGTCAATAATTCGTAATTATCTGAGTAAACAAATACACAGGTCTTTTTTCCCAAATTCAACAGACTTTTAAAATTTTTCCTGATTTCATGCCTTTTCATTATATTAACCAATAAAACATTGCAATAAAACCATAATACAAAACCCAAGTTTCATCACTAGTGGTGAAATTTAAATCAAACATGCATGATACCTCCATAATCCATACACAATAAACAATGAAATCACAGTCATCAATTTCCAGTAATTTCCATGATCATCAAGACTAGTGAAACACACAACAATCACCAATTCACAATTGACACAAAGTTGTAGGAACAAAACGATCCAATGCATAACGAAAAGAGGAAACTTTTTGACTGTACATTACCACTAACTCCCAATCAACCAATTTAATAAAAAAAAACAAGCTAGTTTCTCGATGCAATTGGCATAACAAAAGGAGGCAGCCCCTTCACTGTATACCAATTCTCATCCCCAATTACAACTTTCCAACAACTCAATCAAACAAAGATGAGATAATACTCAAAGAAATTGTCATAAACCACTCAACCAATATATGATAGTCAACAAGACACCCGACAAGAGTGCGAATAGTTGGGGTTATATCAATTTATAATTTGACAATTTATATCAATGATAATTGAAATCATATCCAAAAAATAGTGTGCTGTCCAAAATTTCAGAAGTCAACTGTTCTCAACAATGAATAAATAAAAATTCTTAAAAACCATAT
>SNQJ01S0197848.1:0-17243 GCA_010110895.2 Picea sitchensis | reverse complement strand
TACATCATTGACCGGTAATCAAGTGGTTTCTGCCATGTTCGACATCAGGACATCTATTCACATGGTTAGATTCATACTACATCGGGATCAGTAAGAATTCCCTAGGTTGATTTATCACTCTTATATGTACTTTTCCCAGGTTGCGAAGGAGTTCTTTTGAACTATGACACATATACTGTTACATAGATCCACTTTGTATTGGTCGTGGCTATGTATTGTCATATTGTAGATCCACTATGTATTCTTCGTGGCTACGATCAGTTCAGGTCATAGGAGTATATATCCACATTGTATCTGCGGTGGCTATACCATTCTTTCAATGTAATTATGGATCTGCAGTGTATTTTATGGCGGCCATACCTAAAAAGTCTTTATCACTCAAGAATAGGTATGCCTGCCTTGGGTTTGAAGCATGTCATAATATTTGTTTGATGGTTGTGTGCAGATTTTTCCACTTTCTCTGCGTCCATACCCTTGATCAAAAAAGTCTACAAAGTACTTCAGTCATCATCATATTCTAACTTCGTACTTTGGGGGGCAATCTGTTACACCTCAAAATTACTCACTTCAATAACGTCGCAAGTGTCGTCATTATGAGTGTTGTAAGTGTCGCATCTTGTCCTCAAGTTTTGCATATTGACCACAAGTGTTGCAAGCATCATAAGCATCATACTGCCATATTTCCCATGTTGTTCCTCTAACGACATCACAAAGACACTTAAGACACCTCAAAGGTTAGTTTGGAATAAGAGAAACCACTTGACAGGAAGTACAATCCTTTTTCCATTGAGAAAACCACAAAAAACTGGATTTTGGAGAGGAGCTCTCCCCTACCCACTGTTAGGGAGTGATGGTGCTCCCTGAGCCTCTTTGGGGGAGTGATTGAGTGCCTTGTGCACCCTTATGGGGGAGTGATACCCTATTTTTAGAAAATTTTGGGTTTGTTGAGGAAAATAAGGGAAGAATCCCTCAATTCCTGAAGGTAGTTGGATTCGAAGAGATGGTCAAGGCATGATCTTAGTAGAGATCCTCAACTGAAGGAGAGGAATCCTCAACTTATCCAAAATATCTCTCAAGTGGTTGGACCTCTCCAAGGTTATATAAGGAGGCCTTCTCATGGTGAAAGGCACAATGGAGATTGGGAATTACATCAAACTTATGATCTCATGAGAGAGATGCCATAAAAGAAATCAGTGGAGATTATTTGAGTAAAGGGGTTGGACAAGGAGAACTGGAAGAGGCTGTTGCACCTTCATTCAAAGGATTGTAAGAATCTTTACTTGTTCTCATTAATAATCAATGCTTGGCTTGTTTCTTTCAAACTTGTGCTTGTTCCATGTGAGTTTGTCTACAGTAGATGGATCTATGATTGAGCTAATCTGAGTAGAGTAGGAAGTCCATTGTATCTTTGTTTGTCTTACAGGATCTCTTAGGGAGCTCAGGATCGAAGCTCAGCTAGGAATTTGCAAGGACAAACGTCACTAAAAAGGTACATATCTTTCTCCTTCTCTTTCATGTATTAGCTTGATAGGATCTAAAAGGAAGTCAGTGTCCATGTTAAGCAGTTTTTTGTCTTGGTCTTAGGAGTCTAGAGACTAAGAGGGAATCCACTTGTATGTAGGGGGATTCACCTACAACAATTAATCCTACTACTTGTGAAATTTCCCTTGTGGAGGATTGAAGTAGTGAGGGCCCAGATGGAGGGACTTAGTTTCTCAGTTTCGATATGTGTCATTACAGAAGTTTCTCACCTATGTACTTTTGTTGATTACATTAATAGAAATACTCTTTTCTTGTCCAATTACATGTTACAAATATTTATATTACTTTCCATGGGCGTAGTTGTTATACATGTTAATGGATTAATCTAGTTTATATGCTAACCTTTTATATAATTTCTATATTCTTGTGTAACTTGGATGTTGAGGTGAAGTTGTAGGAATCAAGATTTTGGTCATGAGCTTATTGTGGTCTTCTTTGGACGTCCAGAAGAGGTAGGATTTTATCCTTATCTTGTTATCATTTCTATTTATCTAGCATAATTGAGTTTAGAGTTGATTTATGGGCATTGTTTTGTATTTTGTGGTTTACCCCTTGCCATAGAGATTTTCCTCATAACCAAATTGGCGACTCCATTGGGGAAAATCTCCCTTTTGGGGTATTAGGTGATTTTTCTCCTTTATTTCTCTTTGTTTGCCTAAGTTTTTGTGTCTCTTGTTGCTTGGCGGCCTTTATTTTTCTTTGTATATGAGTTTCTTGACCTAAACCTTTCCCATGCAATGTATTCTTTGGCATACATGGGTTTTCCATTGACAGTCTCATACATACGCGTGATGTTTGTCTATAGGGCATGCACATATGCCTTTGTTCCCTGAAAAGTCACTTACACTATCTTCTAAGTCATTTTGGTTGAGTTTATTTTTTTTGAGTGAGTTTTTCTAGATGTTGAGACTTATCGGGTCCCTGTCCTAACTATTGAGTGCTTACAAAGTGATAGGAAGTTGCGTTATTGGTGATTATTTTGGGAAAAATAATTTCTTGTCATTGTTTGTATCTATTGTCCATTCATTCTAGTCTGGGTATTTTCTTATTAGTGTCCTTATTGGCTTGTCTCTCTGTTCTTGTTGGCACAAGAGCAGACCCAGGGTTCAATGCTCAAGAGCGCACCAACAAAACCCTAACTACTGGCCCTTTCAGCAAAACCTGCGAAGCAGATGAAGTCTCACTCGAGGTAGAGGCAGGGTTGGTTGTAGGACTCAGGTGTATGCAACCTTAGCTGGTACACAGATCTGTGATTATATCACTTAGCAATTATCTAGCATGGTTTATCCATCAATATTCAACCCTTACAACACTTCGTAGATAGCACAGAGCTTCGTAGTATACTTAGATTCAAGAAGAATTAGCACTTAGATACAACAAGATATATTGGATTCACCAAATCAGACATTAACCATCTTATATATCATATCTAACATTAATTCCTATCTCAGAAGCACAAAGCATAACTAAATCTATTTAATCACATGAAGCACTTAGCCAAGAAGGAGATAAACACATTAGGTCGAAGCACAGAGCAAAATACAAAAAGTTACTATGGTTCACCCCCACCCTAGGGATATGTCCACAAAGTCTTCTTCTTTATATTATATCGGCCAAGTGGTTACAACATAGAGCTTCAATGACCCTTACTTCGCACAGGACAGAAGATCTACGCAGCTTGCTAGATCCTTCTTCCTTACATTTTATCACAAAACTATAACAACTTGCACTAAGATTTTCAATCTCCTTACAATCATGCACAAAGCACTTGCAATATACATCTGATCACACAGATCCAGTTACTAGCACTAAGCCTTTATCTATACATCACATATATGTACTACCATCTACTACTTACATTGCCTAAGTATCTATTTATAGATTACAAAATGGGCCTAAACGTGTGTGAACCCATGGGACATCATATCTTTCCCATTACATTATTCCAAAACCCTAAAGAGTCACAAAAATAGGTTTTGCTTCCCTAATTTCCGCTTCACGTTGTGCTCCATCTTTGACTAGTTGTCGCAGTCCCAAAAATAGTAAACTATGACCAAGTATTCTTCAAAACCTAGTCAAGGTCCAACAGGCCCCCAACACTCACTTGTGACTCATCCCGAGTCACTCTGGTCTGATCAATTCCGCCTTGAATGCCTCGAGCTTGGCTCGAGCTGCTTCGAACTACTGCAGTGTGAAAGCCTCTTTCTCAGTGAATTCCTTGATCACTATATCATTGAGTGGTCCTTCCAGGAACTGTTCTACAGTGATGATAACATGTTCAAGCTCAACTCCCTGGATTTCAAGTTCAGCGAACAATTGGCATGCCTTTTCTTAGATTGGCTGAAGTTGTTGGGAAACTTCCATCACTTTACTTTGCAACGTATGTACCTATTGTCGGGCTGTGCATTGTTCTGCAAACCTCTTCATTCTTTCTACTAGGGTCAAAGTCTTTATCTATGCCTGTAGCATGTCTACATGTTGCTTTGCTTCTTGGAGCTGTGCCTCTAATGTCTACAATTCTAGATTCTCTGCGAGGGTTGCATAAGTCTGGGTGCTTCTAGCAATCAACTGTTTTCATTCCAGGGAAAAGGTTTTTAATCGACCAACTGCGCTTCGAGCAATGGCCTCTCTTAGATATTTTATTTATTGGGGGGTCTTGAGCATGGTGTGGAGATCCATATCTGTGATGCATTGTTGGAGTTGTTGGATTACTTCTTCCAGTTGGGTCACCTGCTGTGGGAGATAGTCTTCCATCTTCACTTCTATGACCGTCACAGATTGAAGTGCTTTGTAAACCCTTTCCTGTACTTCAATTTTCTTTGCTAGCAACTATGCCTTTTCCTCATCCCACTTCACTTTCAGGGCAAGCGTTTCCCATTCTGCCTCACTTTGTTGTTCTAGAAGTGATTTATGTTCTTGCATCAAAGCTGGGGTATCTTGTGTTGTGTCTTCTTGAGCTCGTCGAAGGCAAGCTTCGAAGTGATCAATGATCTGATGTAGATGAGTGGGCTCATCGCCTATTCTTGATGTTACGCTTATCAAGGGAACTATAGAAATTGCTAGGTTGGACTATAGTGCATGCTGCACTTCTTGGAGTTCTCCCTTGATTCGGTTGAATATCTCCTCCTGCTTTTCTTCTTTCTTTTCTGCAAGCTCTAGTGAAACATCATTCAGCGCATCAATTAAGAAGTCAAATTCATCAAGTGTAAGGGTAGTTTTAAGCGTGGTTTGGGTGGCTTTAGGTTTCTTTTGAGAGGAAGGTTTTGGTGGTGTAATATTTATTTTCATGGAGGCATCCTCCTCCTCTCTAGGTGGAGTAACCTCGCCTCTGTTTTTCACAACTTCTATGTAGCCTAGCTCGTCACCATCACCTCCATGTACAGGTGAGATTGAAGTAGTCTTCGTGGACATGCTAGGGACATATTCAACTTTGTCATCCTTCTTATTCTTGCTTAGCAAAGGTGTATTTGGCATAGCTTCAGGGATTTCCTCGTCGGACATGTCTGCAGGTTCCACTGCAACAAGGAGGTTCGTCGACCATTCCTTGGAAATCTCCTCCAAGACATATTCTGTCATCTTGTAGTAGGATTGGAGTTGTTGTTTATGCTCATCACCACCATGCTATAATATAGGTGAAGTGGCAGTCTACACTGAATTTCATCAAAGGTATAAACCTATGAAGTACGTTTGGGGTGATTCGCGGTGTAGATTGAATTACATTCTTCAGTTGGTTGAAATAGGTGTGGAAGAGAGCATTGGACTGCCACTGCTTGTTCATGTCACTAGAGTACCACTGTTTACAAAACTTCACAGCTAGTGGTTCAAAAGGTTTGATCTCTAGAAAAGTGGCTCCCTCTAGCAGTTTGCAAGCGATGAAAGCGATGAGTATGAGCAACCAACTAAAGTGGAACTCATACCCTTGGTCTTGCGCTCCTCTGCAATCCATCTCTAATTGGTTTACAAGATACTGTGTCCAATTCATCTGTAGGCCCTCGTCGCACTTCCCTGCGAGGTCAACTATGAAGCCAGTCACTTGTGTTGGTCTATTCTTACAATCTAACTTGCCCGCAATCATTTGACAGGCAAGGCACAATGTGCCACTCTGGATAGAGGCTACCTTGTAGCCTCACGTACCCTTCTCTCTATCACCATAAGTTTCTTTTATCTGCTATGCTAGTGCTTGGTCTGAGTTCTTTCCTGGGTAAAAGTCTTGTGGGTCAGGGCCTTGCATGCTAATCCCTGTGATCTGATTGATTAGAGTCAGATCCACAGTGATGCAGTAGTCCAAACATAAGTATCTGTCGTGGTAGCAAGACAACAACAACTTGACACATGCATTGACTTCCTGGTGTTTTCCAAAGTGATGGATCTTCATTACGTTGAGCAGTGTGGACTGCGTGAGGTTCTGGGTCTAGGAATGTGGGACAATGTTAGGATTGTTTCCTTTGGTATTGGTTAAGTACTTGTGCGGATCTAACATGTTGTAGGTTTTGCGATCTCCAAGGTTAAAATCATTAAATTTCAGTGTTGCGAGCTTATCTTGGTCAGAACATACTGTGCACACCCCTTTTAGAAGATACGTGGTGATCAAGGAGTACTCAAATTCTCTGGGTACACTGTCATGGTTAATCTTGTCACTCAAAGGTGGTATGTAAACCAACAGAATGCGTGGGATCAGCTTGGCATTTGCAATATCGTCTCAGTTCTTTGTTCTTGTCTCGGTCGTGGTTCTAGAAGGTCCTACTCCACGAGCAGTGGAGGGAGAAGCTTGGACTCCTCCTGTTGATGATGCTTTCACACCTATAGACATCCTTCTTTCTAACATGACTCTCTCAACCATTAAGTCAATCAAAACTTCTTCAACTACTTTCTCAACAACACTGAGCTCGACCGACATACAATCTTGGGTCCACTAGCTCAGGTGTGAAAATGAATTCAAAGACTGTGATGAACAGTATGGGAACAATGCAATGATCGTAGAGTGAAGTAATCTCATGTTTCAGGCTCCAATTCTCATTTAGAAAAAGTATTTTCGATCCATGGTGCGACAAAATAAGTAGGAAAAATTAGCAATGGTCGTCTTGCAATGGATAAGAGGTTGCATTAACTGATGTTTTGTCCATATGGTGTGGTATAATAGTCTAATAGTGAACCATAAAGGTGTTTTGACCTGTTTGGAGCAGAATTCGAATGGTTATATTGGCTTCCAACAACTATATTTATGTGCCATGGCAATGTGCCATAGGTCGTTGTTCTGATATCTCGGCGAAGCTTGATTGCTGTGATTTTTGCTTCTGCGAAGTTTCCTCTAGAGTCTTCTATAAATTTCCAATTTTGGCCCTCTTATTACTTAGCTTCCTAGCCTTTTTCCCAGTAAGCTTCATCTCAGTCATCCTTTTTCCATTTTGATTCTTATATTCTCTTGACATTGTCACTTCGCGCTACTTAGGTTCTTTCTTCAGATCCAAAGGTAATACTCCTTCATCATATGGATTAGGTATTTTAGTCTTATGTGGTTCCTCTAATGCTCTTATAACTTCAATACCCAATTCCCTGGTGTTAAATGGCTTAGGTCTATCCTCTTGTTCTTTCATCAAGTAGGAGATCCTTCTAGACATAAATTCCATGAGTTCTTGCTTCTTCTTTTCTAGAGCATCCTTTTCTTCTATTCTTTGAATTTGGTCTTTTTCAATCCAGATCCTGCCTAATAAAGCTAGAAATGGGGTGTGGTCCTCAACAAATTTAATAAATTTGAATTCTTCCTTTGTCGAAGTTCCATGGGTACTCATAGCTATCTTGGTAATTCTACCACATAGGGTTACCATTTTTCCTTTAAACAATTTGATGGTTCCTAGTGAAGGGACCAGAGCAGGCCTTCCTAGGGTTTCCCAAGTGCTTTCTGTCAAAATGTTCATTGGTGTTCCCTCATCCAGAGCACAGTCAATGTCGAAGCCTCCTATTCTTACTTCGATTTTTTCCTTTTCTTTGAAGATATCTGACAAAATAACATCCTTATGGTCATCTAGGGTTTCTTTTATTTTTAGTAACATGATCTCTAATTCTTTCTGGGCTTCTTCTATAATTTTAGTCTCTTGATCTCCTTCATAGTTTGCTTCTTCCATATTCATCTTTTCAATTCTAGCAATCATTCTAGGGAAATCCAATACTTCATGGTCCATAGCTCTACAAAAAAGGCAACTAGAGTTTCTCCTAGGGTATTCCTTAGCAAGATGTCCCGGTCTTCTGCAATTGTAGCAAATAGTTAATACTCTTTTTCTCTTCAATGATCCCCAATTCTTTTTGTACTGCATGCTAGGATCATAAGGGCTAGCCTGCAAAAGTTTCTTTCTAGGGTCCTGCATCCATTGGTTAGTCCAAAAACTCTTTCTATGCATAGGTATAACATATGTTTTACTATTTCTATTCATATCAAACTTTCTTTTATCTAACAATTCTCTAGTTTTTAAGCTTAGACAATCAAGCATACCTAAATCCATATGTTAGAAGTAAAAAATTTCACTTATTTGCTTCCACGGGGCACAAATCTTTCAGATCTAAAACTTGAACTTATTCTTACCTTTACTAGAGGCTAGAGTTTACAGATCTTACCTCTTTTCTGTAGAAATTTCTTTCTTAGGGCACAAAGTGTTCAGATCTCACTTCTTTTCTTCAATATCAACCTCTTTTCTTCTAGATCTGACCTCTTTCCTTCAGATATGACCTTTATTTCTCAGCACAAATCTTCGCAGGTCAAGTAGAGCACAATACACAAAGTTACCATGGTTCACCCCCACCCTAGGGATACATCCACAAAGTATTATTCTTTATATTATCTCGGTCAAGTGGTTACAACACAGAGCTTCAATGCCTCTTACTTCACATAGGATAGAAGATCTGTGCATCTCGCTAGATCCTTCTTCCTTGCACTTCAACACAAAACTACAACAACTTGCACTGAGCTTTTCAATCTCCTTACAATCATGCATAGATCACTCACAATACACATCCGATCATACAGATCCAGTTACTAGCAATAAGCCTTTAGCTATACATCACATAGATGTACTACCATGTACTACTTACATTGCCTAAGTATCTATTTATAGATTACAAAATGGGCCTAAACATGGGTGAACCCATGGGCCGACATCCCTTTCCCGTTACATTAACCCAAAACCCTAAAGGGTCCCAAAAATTTGTTTTTCTTCCCTAATTTCCACTTTGCATTGCGCTCCATCTTTGACCAAGTATACTTCAAAACCTAGTCAAGGGCCAACAATTCTTGAAGTAGGGTCTTCCTAAGAATTTCTTTATTTGGTCCTTGCATTTTCATTTCATTGTATTGATATTACAAAAAATATTTTTCTTTTTTGCATTTTATTCATAACATTTTCACTTTTTGTTGCATTGCATTAGTTTTGACATGTTAGGAAATATTTCACTTCATTGAAATTGTAGAGATTGCATCATGAGAACAACATTTAGAAGCATACCGTATCTTTGAAAATCAAGACTAGTACTCAGAAGTGTTTTTATATTCTCTTATTTTTATACATGTTGATTCATTATACCATTAGTTTCACGATTGCACATCTTGAGCAACAAGAAGACATTAAAATTAATGTTGAATAATTAAAATTGATTAGAAATGAATTTACTTTTTAGGGTCCACAAACAAGTGTAGGACCTGGGGTCTTGGAATAGGATATTGTGAGTAAAATTCTCCAAGGCTATAAAGCTCAATGTATGTGTCTGACTTGGGAGCGGTGAAACCCATTGTGTAATTTATGTCCTTGAGAGGCTCTACTCACACCAGAGTTAAGAACAAGCTCACATGAAATTGGTTGCAAAGATATCCTTATAATACCTTCCTAGTGTTAGAGATATTTCTTGGGTTCTATTCATATATAGGAGTTTCTCTAGTTCCTTTACCTCCTTGAAAGGTGGTTCTTTCAATATTTCGAGCTTCTATGCCCTGACCATATGGTGCATCGAGCCTATGATTATTCGCATGAGAATTCGTTATATCATGGTGACTTTAGCTTCTTTACCTAGGTATCCACATAGGTTGCTTACATGGGTTATTCTACAGGTACCCTGAGTCATATAGGGATCATAAAACACACAGACTTTATAGAGGATTTTCTCTCTAGAGGAATTTGACCAAGTGCATTGTGAAGCCTACAAGGGTCCTTGTAACTGATTCTTTTACCTCCACTCTATTTTTCGTGAGTCTCATCACCTCTTGGGAGAGTCATACCTTCCTAGTGTTAGAGATATTTCTTGGGTTCTATTCATATATAGGAGCTTTGCTAGTTCCTTTACCTCCTTGAAAGGTGGTTCTTTCAATATGTCGAGCTTTTATGCCCTGACCATATGGTGCACCGAACCTATGATTATTCACATGAGCATTCATTATATCATGGTGACTTTAGCTTCTTTACCTATGTATCCACATAGGTTGCTTACATGGGTTATTCTATAGGTACCCTGAGTCATATAGGGATCATAAAACACACAGACTTTATGGAGAATTTTCTCTCCAGAGGAATTTGACCAAGTGCATTGTGAATCCTACGAGGGTCCTTGTAACTGATTCTTTTACCTCCACTCTAATTTTTGGGAGTCTCATCACCTCTTGGGAGAGTCATACCTTCTTTAGTTTGGGAAGTCCCTTCGTCCATCATATCCTATTTGTGTGTATTGGACTTTAAATTTATTTATGAGTGTGTTACTTGTTTATTAGTTTGCCTTAGGATTTTCTATTGCATCATGAGTCCCGAGTCATCGTGGAGAAAGACTAGCCTCCCTACTGATATCTTTGTCTTATGAATCAACCACCATGATTTCATCCTATACCAAAATATCCTTCTAAAAGGCGTAGAATTAATAAACGTGGTACATATAAATCCACCTCCTAGACTCACAGTCATCCTACCATGAGTACTGAGTCAGATATGAATGTATCAAGAATCCCATCGAATCAAATATCCACTATGATTAGTGGGGTCTCCTTCACTCTCTCATCATCAATTGTTTAGATCCCAGAGGCTTCCTCACCTAATGCTACCCAACCCATGGTCTTTGATTATCCCATTGGAATGAATCCTTTTGTTTTCCCAAGTGGTATGTTGAATCATAGTACTCAGTCAATGCCTCAAGTCTCTAATCCCTTCTCTTTTGGTATGCCAAACATGACTTCACACTTGTCATCCTCTGTTTTGACATCTCATGTGAATCCTAGTTTTGGTCCTAGAGGCATGCCACCTCCTTATACTCCTTTCACGTTTGGTGGGGGTCATATCCCTCAACCAACTCTCATAGTAAGAAGTTGGAATCCTCCTTCCTATATACCCAATCCTAGCTATAATTTTCCAGGGTGGAGTGCTCAAACGGGAAGTCAATCTACTTCTTATATTTCACATGTCATCCCTTCTTCCATAATGTTGATTCCTATGAACAATTTTTTCATGGAAAAATCTCCTATGAACTCTAGTGTTTCATCATGGGGGAGACAATTTTATGGTATGGGAAACCCCCCACATGAAGTTCCTTCATCTGGGGTAAACATATATCCTCACATGAGTAACCCTTATCATGTATCTTTCTCCTTGCAAGAGGCTTCCTCAGTGATGAATCCTTTACAACCTTTTATGAATCTGTTGGGAGGAGGATACTATCCTACCATACAAGGAAATGGTGTATACCAGAACCCTAGTTGGACCACGATCTCTCAAAACCAATATTTCTTGGGACTTGGTCTCAGATGCTGCAACCATGACTCCCTTTTATTTCCATGTTGAATTTGTCAGACTTGTTAAAATCGATGAACGTACCAGTGCATCACAATCATCCATGGCCCCCTGTCCCTACTAAGCTTCCCTCTCACATTCCAAAGTTTGAGAGAAATACTGGTGAGGACCCAGGTGATCATGTGACTACCTTTCACCTATGGTGTTCATCTAACTCCCTTAATGACGATTTTGTTCATTTGAGACTATTTCAATGCACCCTTATGGGGGTTTCCACAAAGTGATACATTGAGCTACCTAGGAGAACTTATGGAACTTTCAATGAGTTGGTTCTGGTTTTTCTCAACCTATTCCAACTGTCAGTTCATTGGGATGATGACATATAAATTTTATTGACTTTTTGTCAAGATAAATCCACTCACATATCTAATCATATTCAAGAGTGGAGTATATGGAAGAGGTTGATTAAATATTAGATTCCTCTAGAGTTTCTGTTGGAATGGTTCCTCAAGTCCTTATTACCTTACATTTTGAAGGATGTTTCTACATCTAGAGTGAAATCTAGGGAAGAGGCCATATTCAAATCTCATCAATTAGATATCAGATATACTCAATCTGGGATTCTCTATGAAATCATCCCTGACACACCACAGTTGAATTAAGATACTAAAAAAAATCTCGGGCCTCATGTCCACAACATCCTAGGGTCTGCAAGTGCTAAGACTCTAGACCAGGTAATGAACCGGTTGAAAGATTTGTCTCTTAGCCCATCTGTAGCAAGAAAATCTATGGCTTCATCCTCACCCACCCAATTGGTGGATGTGCATTATGTACTGTCGATGAACCTGAATAGTGACCAAAAACCCAGAGGGAAAAAGAATAAAGGTCATGGTAATAATCACAAGGGTGGGAAGAATAATAAAAATAATAAATACAAGGACGACAATAATACTGATAACCCTAATAATAATGCTAGTGACAGAAAGAAAGAAAAGAGGAAGGTGAAGTTTCCTTGTAAATTTTGTAAATATGATCACCTTACCCACTTGTGCCCCAAAATGGAGGAACCCTCAAGGCTCATAGTGCAACAGAATACTACGCTGACTAACAGATTTCCACGTAACAAAAATATGACCTCAGGAGCCTCCAACACTGGAAATGCATCGAGTAGAATTCAAAACCCCTCGGTACATTATGGTGCAAATCTATGTTTCAATATGGTTAAATCTGAGGTTAGTGTAGCCACTCGAACTCACAATTATGGTTCGTCGCAACCTGTTAAAATTCAAGAGCCTCCTCCTTTGGAAAAACCTTTATAGATTGATAATATGAAACCTCTGCCTCGTATTCCAAAAGGATTCCTTAAGTGCTCTGCCCACAATCCTAATTCCAAAGCCACCCAAAACTAATCAATTGTTGAGGATTTGGGCCAAACATAATGTATGATATAGACTTTGGAGGTGCTCCAGATTTGTCCCACATAGAGTAATTCCTTACTATTTTCTTTAGGAGCTCTAGAACCAAGTGGCTTAAAGGTTATCAAGTTTTATGTTGTGGATTTCAAGCCTCACTTGCCTTACCATGTGGCCTTTAAAATCCATGTGGAGGGTATGAATGCACCATCAATCGTATTATTATTGATGAAGGCACTTTGACATTCGTAATGTCTTTATCTTGTTGGAAATCCATTGGCTCTCTATCTCTTTCCCAATTCATGACCATGTTAATTGCATTCGATGGATGTCCTTTTAGACCCCATGGTATCCTTCCCACTTCCTTGGTCTAGTTAGGAAAAAATACAATGGAGGTTGAGTTTGAGGTGGTTTATGTGCCTCTCGACTACAATATTTTACTAGGGTGTAATTGGACTTATGCTATGACATTCATTGTGTCATTGGTTTTCTTCATTTTGTGCTTTCCTCGTGAAGGGAATATTGTGATAATCGACCAATTGTCCTTTGTGCATCCTAGTCCTTTTTCATTAGTGGGACCTTTGGTCCCTGTGATTGATAATTCCCAGCAGGAAACTGAGAATGGTGGTGTCAGAATATGCTCCCCCTTGATGGGAACTTTTAATTTCTTGACATCGATCTTGTACATTAATTCCATCTCCAGTGAGTCTTCATCGTCACTGAGGTCCATTCCTTTCCATATTTCATATATTATTGACCCATGGACCCTACCTTCTCTGGTTGTGTCATATGAAGGTCATTCACATATCGGGATAGCAATGCAACTGTCCGCAGTAGAAATTGTGTATCAGGCTATAATAGAAGCTATTGTTGACCAAGATCCTCCCTCCTCGTGGATGGAAGAGGTGGGTCCCATATTAGATCCCATATGGGTTGCACAATCATATAGTTCACATGACTTCCTTGATGATAATTTACCCTCATATGAATCCATCATAGAGGCCATGTCTAGTTCAGATAAGCCTTGGGACGACCTTCATCGAAGATTTTATTTTTCCCCAAATCTTGAATTAATTGAACATGATGAGTTTAGGTTCACCTTGAGTGACATGGTTGGTCACGTTGTGGTTTAATTAGATACACATGGTATATATGTAAAACAAAACATGACGAACATTTCTCCTACCATCATGATCAACATCTCTGGAACATATGGTAAAATAGAAAATGTATGTATCGATGCAAATTGTTCACCTAAAGAAATTCATATCTACACTGATATCTTCAAGGAATTACAGGATGTATTTTCTTGGTCATATGAATAGATTCCAGGGATAAACCGTAGTATTGTAGAACATGAAATTAAAACTTATATGAATGATAAACCTATTTTTAAATGATTTAGAGCTTTAAATCCTAGGAAGGCCCCCGCTTTTAAGGAAGAGGTGGAGAAGCTTCTCAACATTGACTTCATCTACCCAGTTCCCTTTCCCAAATGGGTATCCAACCCCGTTCCTGTAGATAAGAAGAAAGGAACCGTTCATTTATGTATGGATTTTAGGGACCTAAATAAATCATGTCCTAAATATAACTTCCCCACTCCCTTTATTGATCAGATTATTGATGAGTGTGGGGGAAGTGAAGTCTTTTCTTTTATGGACAGATTTTTCAATTTATAATCAAATTCAAATTAAACCCTATGATCAACACAAGACCGATTTTATTTGTCCTTGGGGTACCTTTCCATTACGAAAAATTTCTTTCAAACTTAAAAACATCGGAGCAACATTTCAACGTTCCATGACCTTCACATTTCATGATATTAAGCATATTGTCGAAGCCTATATAGATGATCTCGCTACTCACTCTCACAAGAGGGTTGATCATTCAACTCACCTTTGAGTAGTATTTTAAGGATGTCATGATTATTGAATTCATTTGATCCCTCACAAATTCATCTTTTTCATTAGCTTTGAATGCATTTTGGGATTCATAGTTTCTGAGCATGGGATCATGATGGATCCTATGAAGGTTGATGAAATACTTCAATTGCCTCCCCTGTGCAATATTCGACATATTTGGGGTTTACATGGGAACTCTAACTTCCTGCATCGTTTCATAGCTAACTATGCCAGTATAACTAGGGTTTCATGCATCTCTTGAAAAATGACACTCTGTTCATATGGGATCAATGAGCCCATGAGTCCATTGACGATATTAAGAAGTCCCTTCTATCGACACCTCTACTGAATCCCTAGACTACAATAGAGATTTTTTACTTTGTATTGTTGCATTTGAAGGGATGATTGGTATGGTTTTGGTTCAAAAATATGAAAATATCTATGATAAAGTTATATATTACCTTAGCCAAAATCTAATTGGTCCTTAACTTAATTATTCTCACATAGAGAAGCTAGCCTTAGAAGCCGTGCATGGAGTTAAGAGATTATGTCCCTATATCTTACTCTGCAAGACTACCATGGTTTCTGATATAAATCCATTTAAATAAGTCCTTACAAGGGATATCATAGGGGGGAAATACAATAAATGGATTTTGATTCTATAGGAATTTGATCTTGATTTTTCCTCTGTGAAATCCAAGAAATCGCTAGTTTTTGCGGAACTGGTGTCAGACTTCACTAGGAATGATGAGGATATTTTTCACAATGATTCATTCATTGATGAAAACATCTTCCTTGTCTCATATTTGAACCCCTAGTATGGAGATATCTTAATCTACCTTTAAACTCTAAATCCTCCCTAACATATTTCGAGAGAAGACCGACACTGCATACATCATCAGGAAAAGAACTACCTCATTATCGATGACATGTTATATCGATGAGGGGTGGATTCTATTTTGTGTCATTGTTTGAATCATGAGGATGTTGAGGTCGTTCTCAATGACTTCCACAATGGGGCACATCGTAGTCACTTACCTGAGATTGCGACAACCCAAAATATATTGTGAGCTGGTTATTTTGGCTGTCAATTTTTAAAGATTGCGTTGAAACGGTCAAGAAGTGTCACCCTTTCTAGGTGTTCACTCATAATATGTGCTCACACCATGCACCTATGCACCCATTAGTTAACATCGATCCCTTCATTAAGTGGGGGTCGAATTTCATAGACTAAATGGGAGAAATCATCATATTATTGTGGTCGTGGATTATTTTACTAAATGGGATAAGGCCATGCCTACCTTTAAATATGATGGTGAGAATGTGACATTTTTTTGTATTGAATCATATTGTAGCTTGGTTTAGAATCCTGAAGGAGATCATCACTGATCATGGTAGTCACTTTCATAATGAAATGATGATAGAGTTGGCATATATATTGGGGTTTAAACACGATCATTTTTCACCCTACCCAAGGAAAATGGACAAGTATAGGTCATGAATAAATCTCTAAAGACCATTTTGAACAAAACTGTGAGGCAGAGTGAATCTAACTAGCACGTGATGATTTACCCTGCACTATGGGCATACTGAACCATAGTAAATACTTCCACTAGTTTCTCACCATTTCAGTTAGTCGATGGATTGGAGTTGATTCTTCCTATTAAATGAAAAATCCCTTCTCTTATATTGGTCGTTGAGATCCTACCTAGAAAATTACCTATCTCGAAGAACACCTAGTAGACATAGAGAAGGTCTATGAGAAATGTCAAGATTCCACTGTAGACATTGAGGAAAATAAACAACATGTTGAGGTCTAGTATGAAAAGTCTATCCCTCCTCGAAAGTATGCTGAGCATGACTTGGTTCTTCTACATGAAAAATATAAAGAACTGTTGGGGGCAAGAAATTTCAATCCCATGTGGCATGGTCCTTACATCATGAGATGTGTCCTTAAAAAAGGATCCTACGAATTAGAATATTATGAAGGGAATGTGCTAGACCAACCAAGAAATGGGATCTACCTTAAAATGTATTACACTTGATCCTTCGAGCTCGAGCGTGGCCCTTGTATACTAGTGTACGTTAGTGTATAGATTTCACTCTTTGTTATTTTGTGTCTCCAACTTGCTTATTGAGTTTTCCCTTGGTTGGTATATGTCAATGTAATCTTTAGTGTTCTTTGGATTTGTATACAGTTCCAGTCATCATACTTGGAACATGGCTTCTACCACTTGGGTTACGTATTCACCCAAGGGACAACTGGTGTATTCAGGTGGAATTTTTCTGGAGCCATCAACGAACAGTGGTTGAGTATATCATCATTATAGAGCTGTTGTGAAATGCCATTTTCCATGGTCTTTGATCTTTAGAAGTTCTCCTAGAATCCCAATTATTTGTATGTCAATTGAACGACAGTTACCAGGTAAGATACCCTACACTACTTTGACATTTCCTTCTGGTACGATTTTTGGAACAATATTTTGATTTTATTACTTACAATCATATACCTAGAAGTTTTAATGAAGTATCTGATGCATATGGTAATTACATTTTAGATTGGAATTTTTCACATAACTAAGTAAAGAAAACATACATTCATACATTCATCCATTGTAATATATGCAAGTAAATTC
>SNQJ01S0197847.1:2365-13393 GCA_010110895.2 Picea sitchensis | reverse complement strand
AAAGTTATGATTATTTCAAGTTAGGGTTGTTGACTAATCCAAAACTAGTCATGGTTGAGACAAGCAGTTGATGAGTTGGCACATACATGAGGTGTATAGTTGATGATGTTGGTACATATTGATGAGTTTTTGTTGATGAGTAGTTGACACATGATTGGTATATACTTGGTATATGGTTGGATGCACTTGTTTATGGTACAGGTTGATTACAGGTTGTTTGGCATAGGTTGGTGCATGGTTGATGCACTTGTTTATGGTACATATTGATATCTGTTGAGGATTGTTGTCTCATCTCAGTTGGTGCTATGAATGTAAGATGAGTCTTGAATATAGAGCTGGTGCTCTTGTAGATTTGTACTCTATTCAGTTGTTGCTGAAAAACCCCTGGATTGAAGTCCATAATAAAAAATAAAAATTGTACATACATCTTGTGTTGTTTGTGTTCCTTGTGGAGATGATTTGTTGTTGATATATTGTTGATATATGTTGCTGATATGTATTCACATATAAATGATTATAAATGAAAACAATGAGTAATGAGTAAATGTTTAATGTTAACTAAGGAGTTTTGTGTAAGAGAAAAGTTTTGGGAAAAAGATCCCCACACTCATTCACCCGCCCTCTAAGCATGGTAGGTGTGTCC
The DNA here is from genome assembly GCA_010110895.2 of Picea sitchensis. Lineage (NCBI taxonomy): Eukaryota > Viridiplantae > Streptophyta > Pinopsida > Pinales > Pinaceae > Picea > Picea sitchensis. The sequence goes on along the minus strand of SNQJ01S0197847.1, from coordinate 12,750 downwards.
AACAACATATCCCTCTGAAAGGTGGCCCCTGTGTTCATCATCCCAAAATGATTTTTTTCATACATAAATTTCCCCCATGGGGTGGTGAATGTTGTTTTTTCTTTGTCTTCTTCAGATACTACTATCTGGTTATAACCAGAGTACCCACCCGACAAGGAAATCCTATGAGAACCTACTACCATTTGCAAAATATGGTCCATCTTGGGAAGTGGGTAGTTGTATTTTAGGGAACACTTGTTAAGATTTCGGAAATCCACACACAAGCATATTTCCCCACTCTTTTCCCTCACAGGTACCAAGTTGGCCACCCAATTTGAGTACCTTAAGTGCACAATGATCCTGGCATCAAGCATTCATTTCAACTCTTTTTCAATTATGGACATCAACATTGGATTAAATTTCCTAATATTCTATCTGAATGGCTTAGAACCAGCCTTCAAAGGGATCTTGTTCTGGATGATGTTAGTGTTAAATGTCTTCAAATCCTCATACACCCATGCAAAAATATCAACAAAAATTTTCATGAGGCTGACATACCTGTCTTTTTGTTCTGGAGGTAGTGCCTTGGACAATTTGACTATTTTGGGATTTTCACTAGTGCCAATGTTGCAGTCCATCATTTCCTCTTCTTGATTTTTGATGGCAACTTCTCTGGAGACATCATCACTGTCAAATAACCTTTCCAATGGAACTAGACCCCTAGGGATGTGGTTTGTTTTAAGTTCCACAATGTTGTGGCCAACCACTTTGTTCAACATATGGGATGTTTGCTGATAAGACAATTCATCATCTTCACCCTCTTGATCTATTGAGATACTGGAGAATTCTTCAATGGTCTCCACAAATATTTGTAGCTCCAAGTCATCACTAAAGACTTGCACATGCTTCAAGTTGTTTGTTATGGCTGTCCTATGTCTGACTTCCACCTGATACTTGATATTTGGGCCAATGGGAGGTCTGAAGGTACTGTAAGCCAATGCCAAAGAATCTGCCTTTTAATTTTCCTATCTAGGAATGAAGGATATATTAAATGCCAAAAAAAAGTTGTCAACCATTTCCCACATCTTATTCCTGTATTTCTTGAGCCTCTGTTGCTTAGCTTGATAGATGTTTTTTACTTGATTGATGATTAACTTAGAATCACCAAAAACTACCAAACTATCAATGGCCATGTCTTTGGAAACCCTCAATCCAAGCACTGGAGCTTCATACTCAACTATATTGTTAGTAGTCTCGAATTCCATCTTATAAGAGAGCATTATAACCTCCTATGTAGGGGTAATGAGGACTATACCGACCCCATAACATTCCTTTGATGAAGATCCATCGAAATACATCCTCCATACATTGTTCTGTTGATCTGTCGGTGACTGATTTTTGCATTTGCTGACTATAATTCCTGGTTCCTCATTATTTAAATGAAAACCAGATGACCCGCTCTCATCCTCAACAACATAAATTCGATGGTTGCTTGGATTTTTATGGTCACTGGCGATGTATGCCAATATGACCTCCCTGTATAGCCTCCTGTGTTATACTCCAAAAACATGGATGGTGGCATATGTGAGGTCCATTTGTAATGATCCCCCAACATTCTTGGCCCACTTCCTAGACAAAAGCATACCAAACTTGGGGGGAATGCCAGCCACAACAATGTCCATCACTACACTCTTCATGGGTAAATGTGCCAAATAAATGACCAAATCATTTATTAATCCCAAACAATTGACTTTTTTAGAGTCAAAGGAGTAAAGGTATTGGTAGGGGTTGGTGATTTCCAGACCTAGTTCCTTCATAACAACCTTAGGCATGACATTGTGTGAGGCACCTGAGTCCATGAGATAGTTATGTAGGATATTATAATGGACATTTAAATATATATAGAAAGGTGGAGAAGCATGAGAGCCATCCTTAATGTGTGGGCTGACAGTAATGGATAGGTTTTCATCCTACAGACTATTTACATCATAAGTTACAACAAAAGTAGGTGGCCGCAAAACCTTCATAATGGATTTTTTGAAAGGCTCATTTTTCAACAATTCTGACAAAGGTACAAGGATTTTGATCTTGCTCAACTCATGCTCTAGGATGAAATATGATTATGTCCTATCACCTTTCTTTACTTCAGAGATAATAGGTTTAAATGGAGGAGGCTGGTGAGCTTTAGCCAATGCACCCTTGCTTGGATTTGGCTTGGGAGGAACCTTTGTTTTTTTGTTCTAATCGAAGGTGGTGGATTTGGGAGTGCCTGTTCTAGGCCTCAAGTCATATTTATTTTGGGGTTGCCCTTGAATAAATCCCTCTCCCCCTATCTCAATATCAAAATTATTTGACAGTTGTGCTACCTCATAATCTTGCTGCGTTAAGTGATTGGTGTAAAAATCTATTTCATTGAAAAGTACAACAACATCATCCATAACATCACTATCTACATCCATCTTCTCAATCTGATTGTTTTGGAAAGGAGGTACTACCCTTTTTTAATCAATATTCCTCCTCTCTCTCTACATTATCTGAGGGGCATAATCCAACCTTCTAAACTGGTTTGGATTTCTGTTCAAAGCCCCTTGAAAAGCTCTATTTGGTCATTTAGATTCCCATTTCAGCTTAGCTATTTCAGATGTCAAATCCTTCAAAGTTTTGGTCATTTCATCAAGTTTAGGATTATATGTTCCTGGGTTAGAGGAGGAAGGGGATTCATCTCTCTGTTTCTTCTTGTATTTATCATATCTATTCTTTAACCTATCCGATGCCAAGATGTTGGATTCAACCTCAATGGATGCTTCTTGCATGGACAACAAGGTGGTGGATATTCTCTCCCTCAACAGAAGGGAAAATTCTGCATCAAATGCATTGGCATAAGTGATCTTGGAAGAAGCTTTAGTTAGGTTGATCTCATCTGGGATTCTACCATACATCTTATTGAATCTCTTGGTGAAGTCTGAAATAGACTCACCATTCTTTCTCTTAAGGGCTCCAAACCCAGTGATGTAATGCATATAGTCTCTTCTATCTCCCCATTTCTTTATGAAGGATAGCACATCAATATATGTAATGGAAGCTGGAGGGAGATCCCAAAACCATTTCCTAACTTCCACATCGAGGCTTTGTACAAACAACCTCATGCACACATATGCATAGTCAATGTTGAAGTTGTCTACAAAGTTGTAGAAGGCTACTAGATGTTCCTCAGCTGTGACATCCCCTTCCCCATTATATCTTGGAAAATATTTCATGTAATCTGTGGCTGGGAGTGCATGTAATCCTATAGGAAAAACTAAGGGTGTGTATCTCATAGAAATTATGTCATCCATCTTGTTAAGAACCATTGTTTGGGAAATAAGAATTTGAGGTTTCATTGCAGATACATGTGTGGATGCTGGACTAGATGATAAAGTGGATGTAGGGGTTAAAATAATTTGAGAGTCCTCGGAATTGTGATTCTCAGGGCTAGCAAATTCAAGTTTCTTGTGATAATGAAGAAAAGTGGACTCTTTGGGTGCAGCTTTACCCTTGAGGGATGAGGTATATCTCTGAGCTAAGGTGGATTTTATTAGTTTCCTTTCTGGCTCAAAGACTACTGTGTCCTTCTTAGGGTTGGGATGAGCCTTAGTGCCTTTGATGTGCTCAGATTTGGATCTCTTGAGTGATTTTCTCGGAGCCAATATTTCTTTTGTGAAGTTTACTCAGTGGATTTTCTAGGTGAAAGATGGCAGTCTGAATGTGTTTGATATTTGTTCACCATTAAAGGTCATATCTGATCGTTGTCATTCTCCTAGGAAAGATATTTTGTTACTCTGTTCCCTGACAATGAAGCCAAAATATGTTGGTCCTAAAGTCTACACATGACTGCTAAAGGGCAGAGCTAGGCCACCTCAAGTTTAGAATGGTTGGTTTTTTGATTTTTTTGGTCATTTAGAGGGTTGGTTTTACCAAGACAAGAGCATGGTTGGGTTGGAAAAATGATATGGATGAGGGTTCTCCTTGGCTGGTGGCACACAACTGACAAACAAGTGAGATAATAGAGGTAAAAACAAAGGGAAACAACAAACCACTCAATGAGTAATCTTCCGCAAGAAGTTTAATACTTAAAATATCATTTCAATACATTAAACATGTATCAAAAACACAATTAATCCCACAAGTTGCAACTGCAACAAATATTCACCAAAGCAATATTTGTTTCACAGGTTGCATATTAGTAAAGACAAGTTATATAATAGTTGAAGGAAATGAAATGTACTTCACACAAATCAAAAACTGCATTCAAGATAAGATAAAAACACATGTAGATTTGGGAAAAAACACCGTCATAAAGAGTATATTCACCAGGTAGAGAGATTTAATCCATTCATAGAACAAGTTCAATCAACTTGATGTATTGATATTCTTTTCCCAAAAACCGAACCCTCAAAACATACAAAATCTGCATATTTATCAAATTGTAGAGGCTCTCATCCATCTGGAACTAAGGGCTTAACTCTACACCATGAGTTGTAAAACAAATTACTAGATTAGCTAAAACACTGTTGGAGTATATTAATATATACTTCGAGCTTGAATTAATAAAAAATGGGTGGTTCTTATCACACATAAAAGACCACTTATTATGCCTTGATCTAAAATGTCTTGCACTTAAATAACTAAAACTGCTGCTAATGATAAACCAAATTGATGCATATGCTGGATCGAACTGATTCTTTGACATAACTAAATAGGATTGATAGAACTAGATTCTGAGTCGAGTGCTTGTATCCACATGCATTGTTGGAGGATAACTGGGAGATAAATGTATAGACTTCTTCACCTTATCTCTTTGAGGAAGAGGCAAGTCTTATGGTATATCTTATGGAGTCTTGGATACCTTTTCCACAGTTTAGAGTATAAATTCCCTAATTCCTGGTTGTGGTGTTGTAGGGTCTGGATCTGAAGCTTCAGTTCTTGTACCTGCTGACTGTCATCAAGATTTTTTGTCTTGACCGTAACTGACTCTTTCTTCTTGTCTTGCTCTGTGATGGACTGGTTGTGGTATGCTAGTGTTTTTATTCTCCTTGTCCTCATGTCATACCCATGAACTACCTCAGGTTCCTTTGAATCCAAGATGCTGCGAGATGAGTAATCTGATGCTGTAGACTAGCTGGATTAGAAAGTCATTTGAGACCTGCAAATCTATAGCTTCACCTATACAAGGACATTTTCTTCGTTTGGACCTATTTCAAGAATACTTTAATGTAGGCAATTAATGAGGATAAGCCACTTCGACAATTCGGTGTTCGAGAGCTTTTGAATGAAGAGTATAAATATCCCATGAATGACCCAACTCGGGGAGTCATTAACCAATGTTTATCACTAATCAAATCCACTAGGGATTAAGATACTTTAATCATTTAATATTTAGGGACTTCGGGAGCTCCGACACTTCGGGGCTTCGGAGCTATGTGTTTGCTTTGGACTAAAATCTCCCGTAGTGACAATCTCCTGGAGTGACGTGGAAACCACTTCGACAATTCAGGGCTCCGGGCTTCGGGAAACCGTGTTTTCTCTGGACTAAAATCTCTCGTAGTGAAAATCTTCTGGAGTGACATGGAAACATGTTGTCACAATCGATGACGTTTCATAAAAATGAGATTGACACGTGTCACGTGAAATAACGTAGATGACGTAACCAAAGTACCTGAAATGAGTGCCACGTGTCATCTGAAATCAATTGACATGTGGAATATGACGCGTTATCTGAAAAAAGAGTTTATGAGAAAGGGGATCCGACACTTCGACAATTCAGGGCTTCGAGGAACTGTGTTTTCTCTCGATTAAAGTCTACCAAAGTGACCATCTCCTGGAGTGGATGAATATTTTGGGACTTTGGTGTTCCAACACTTTAGGGCTCCACGCTTCGGGAAACTGTGGTTTCTCAAGATTGAAATCTGTCGGAGTGACAATCTCCTAGAGTGACGTGCTAGCCACTTTAGAAATTCGGCGTTCAGAGCTCCAACACTTCAGGGAACTGTGTTTTCTTTGGATTGAAATCTCGCAGAGTGACAATCTCCTGGAGTGACGTGGCATCCACTTCGACAATTCGACGTTCGAGGATTTTTAATATTGAAAAAATAACAATCTTGGATTCTCGAACGCCGAAGTCGTGGAGTAAAAATTCACATTTCTTTGTGGTTAAACCTCTTGCGATTTTGAAACTACAAATTCACAAGAGCCATTGATCGTAATTGACCGTCGGGTCTCGACCGTCAACAATTTTACTATGTTTGTTGCTTACAACCTAAGCCCAAAATCCACTTCTCTAGATTGATGCATCTTTCTTTTTGGATGTTTCCTGTGCATATAAAGGACTTGGTTGACTTGTTGCACACTCATGGTAAACATGATGACATATGTTTCAAAATCAAACTAAAACATGTAATCATCTTTCAAGAAAGCAATACAATGATGCGAAGCAAGTAAATACCGGTAGGGTCCATTGACACAGAGTCATTAAATCATGGAGAATAAACTTAGCAAACACAAAACAAAAATCAGACCTTTGATGGATGTATAGGGTAAAGGAGGGAAAGGGAAGGGGTGCAGACCTAGGTTACAATAGGTGTGATGTAAGCATGAATGCCAAATCAAGTGCATTGAAGATCCATGAGTAATTAAAGCATAACTGATGTCCATGGCCACAAAAACTATACACATCAGATCCATGTGATATATAGAAGAAGCAATCATGGCCATGAGAAAACACACAGTGGATCCATGAAAAAATGTAGACCACAACCACAAATAGATACATAGTAGAGATATGTCTTAGAATCATATAGATGACATTGGAACCAATGGAGTGAACAAACTGATCCTCTATAAGTACCAATATCAAAGAGGGTGGTACAATCAAAGTTGGGTAGGAGCAAAAAAGATATGATGCTCATACTTAACCTGAAGTATTCAAAACAATTTTCCATGGAACGAGTCTACACTATGTGAATAAATGTGTTGAAGTCGAATACAATGAGACATTGTTTGATTACTGGTCATTGATGTATACTGTTAACAAACATGAGACAACCCACTAATGATGATAATGGGTGTCAAGGTACCTAGTACAATATAACAAGTGTGACTAAATCAATTGAGGTCAAACACATGATAGAATCTATCGAGCATGGGACATTGATGTATTCCCACTGTCAATAGAGAGGGGACCTACCACCAATGACTACAAGCCCCAAGGTACCAATAATAAATATGAATATCTATCCTAGAGTAAGATGTGATGATGTCGATAGGAAGATATCCACTAGAAGGAAGGCATTAAGGCATCCTCCATCATATGACACGAGGGGTAGCAAGAGGCCAAGTATTTGGAAGGACTCGAATGAATAGATTGAAAGGACCACACTGAGGTATGACTCCGACATGCACCAGATGTGTTAGCACTTTGTAAATTTCCTAGAGGTTGACAACAGAAGAAATCTACCAAAGGTAACTTTATCCAACCACTTTTGAAGCTGGGATCTAGCCCTTCCAACTTCAGAGAGGGATCTCTCTATATGATTTAGCTATGTTTCCAATTTTAAATATTAGGCTAGGTAAAAAAATAGGTCGGTTTTGTTGTCAAAGTGTTTTTCGAATTGGTTGGGGCAGTCTACATCCATTGGGCTATGAAGTGCGTATTTTAATCAAATATGAGATCCAAACCAAAAACATAAAGGGAAAACTTTCCGCGAGGGGAGATAATATAATTATTGGATTCTTTAATAGCATAAATGATGAATAGCGGAAAAGATGAAAGATAATTTCAACAAAGGCGGTTAAGAATTTCTTTGTTGAAAACACGAGAAGATAAAACACTAAAATCTTTAGAATTAGGAAACAAGGTATCTGAGATAAATCCTGCAAAATTCGTTACTCTTAAAGATTAGATTTAGAAAAGTGTGATAACAAAGCAATAGCATTCGAACAGAAAAACATCACCGATTGAATACATAGGAATCCAAAGCGAGAATACCCTTCAACTTAGAGAGAAAAACATCACCAGTGAATACACGCAAGAATCCTGTAAAAGTGCCTCCTTTTTATTAATGGAAGATCTCTTCAAAAATATTACAGTCTGATAGCGTCAGGGTGTGAAGATCAAAAACCCTCAATACTTCGAAAGATGAAGTATTTATAACTCAAATTACAAACGTTTATGTCATTAATGACCAGGACGTGCTAAATCTATTTTTAGCCTAACTAATTTAACAAATTTCCTAAATCTAGGAACTGCTTGATGATGTGGTGTAACTGCACGCTGATTTCTGGGTGGGCCATTGATGAAGCCTCTACACGACCTCATCTGACTGGAAAAATGAATGGACTGGGACAACTCATCTGCTATTTGATCAGATCACAGAGCTCCTCCCATCGGAGATGACTGGGCACGTTGACTTTGAGTAGTCTTCGATACACTTCGTCCATTTCTGTGTACTTGGTAAAGGTAGGTTTGGTGAGGAAAATGTATCGAATCTCATGTTGGATACTGATGTCCCACTGAAGAGCGTCTAAAAACACCTTTCCAGTGATGCTCCCTTGAATTCCTACAAACTTTGAACTATTCTTAGCAACATCGACCAATCTCTTCTTGTAGTCTGGGAGTGTCATCAATTTATCATTGATTACCTTCAGACCAGGTAGACCTTTCTTCTGTAGAGCCTCTATCTTACTAAAGAATCTTTGTACCCCTAGGTCCATGGCCTGAACCTTTTCTTCCAGCTGAAGCATTAATCCTCTCTTGGTCAAAACTCTTTTGACCTCAAGGATGGTCTCTGTTCTGTCTTCAATTTTTATCTCTTCTAGCTCTTCCCTGGTCTTGGAGTTCAGGAACTTGATGATCTCGTTTGCCTGTGTTGGCATCTCCCCCAATTCTGATATGATCTTATCGATGGCCTATTTGCTCCTCTGGACCAATTCATTTTTCTCAAACATGATCTGGATCATGGGCCATATCTCGTTCATGGACTTAGTGATGTTTGCCCATACACTCTCTTTAACCTCGGCTAAAGTCTTTCCTGCCACTGTTTGCTTCCAGAGTTGCTGTAACTCCTGTTTGAGCTGATCTATCACCTGATTTTCCTTGGAGAGGCTGGTCTGAAAGGAATATTTGAGTTCCTGAAGGTTCTCAATCTCCTTTTTAAGCCTGCTGATCTCTGTTTCCTGCAGGTTCATCTTTTCCATAGACTTAGACAGGTCGTCTGTCTTCTCCTGGGATGTCAATGGAGTTGCGGATGGGGATTATGTCACTGATGCTATGCTCACTCCTGAAATTGGAATAGCACTCAATGGAATGAATTCCATTGGCTTCAGTTTCTCTTTCTCTTTTAATAGCTTCTCCACCTCAACTTCCATCTCTTTAAGCTGTGCATTTTGCTCCATGAGAAGCTTGAGCATTTCATCTTTCTCTCTTTCTTTCTCTGCTATCTCCTTCACCTGCGAATCCTCTGTGGGAAGGAGCTTCAGTTGTTTCCTCAAGGATGCTATGTCAGCATTCTTCTTCTTTATCATTTCCTCAACTACTTTCACGTTTGAAGGATTGTAACCGATCTTGAGGACCAACTCCTCCAAAGTCTTGATCCTATTGTCCTTTGCAAAGGACGATATCTTCTCCAACTTGAGTTGTGTTTGAACATTGTTCAGGGACACTTGCAATTTAGACGCAGAAGTAGAAGCATGCACCAACGTATAGAAGACCATTTCCCCCGTTTGCTTGTGCAGATCCATCTAATTGGCCGGATGCATGTCCTTCGTCTGGAATTCGAAGGTGGCCCTCTTGTAGTCAATGATCACCTTTGGATCTGGTACCTGTCCCTGGAGGAATTCCATATGCATTCTGCCCTTCTCGGTGTCGAATGACGATAACAACCTATGTTGCGCAGTCGACGTCTGCTTCCAGAACTGGGCGCAAGTACTGCTGGTCAGGGTCTGGTTCCTTTTCTTGATCAGCTCATACTTTTCACAAATACTCAGTTTCGGTGCCACCTTGCCTGGCTGGGTGGTCAATGGAGATTCTGTAGATTTTTTCGGCATTGTTGAGGTTATACCCTTATGGAGGCTCGAACCGAAGGGTGGAATACCAACTTTGGTCACTGTGGTAGACGAGACTTCTTTTCCCCGATCTGGCCAGGAACTAGAGAAGTCTTAGGCCTGTTGGTATGCAGCTGGAATTCTTCGGACGATACTACACTGACAGGTGGAGATAAATCCTGCCTAGGCCTCTTCTCTTTCGGGACCTGTGGAGTGGTCCTTTGTGACACAGTGGCCGGGGGATCCTGCTATTCTACTTCGATCAATGTGTTAGGCTCCCAGGCTGTCTGATTTGCGAACTTCTCAACTTCAGGCCTGGACTCATGAAC
>SNQJ01S0197846.1:0-17243 GCA_010110895.2 Picea sitchensis | reverse complement strand
CATAACACATCAGCAAACTAAACCTTCAGATGGCTGTTATAAAACAGCAATAAAACATTTTATGACAGCAGAAAACTTAGTGACTTAGCTTGGTCAAAGACAGACCAAGAAGTCTTGCTGATAGGACCTGGATTTTCTACACATTTATCCTGAGAAACCCTCATGGGGGAGAAAACCCAGCAAAAACTTCCTTAATATAGATAGCCAATACAATGCCAAGACAATAAACCAAACACTAGAGAATATCCTCCACTGAGCAATGCGCCTCTCTCTCTTCCTTCTTCTGGCAACTGGCAACTGCAGCTTCTTTCAAAATTGCGCACCAGATGAGTGAACTGAGTGAGTGATCAAATGAGGCACTGGCTTCCTTTATTTATACAAACTGGCAGGTGCTGGAAAGGTGTCTCTTCACTGGGCAAGGCCGACTTGTCTTCTGAGTGGTTAAAACCATTTTAAATGGCCTGGGGGCCGACTTCTCAATTTTCATAATATATTTAGAGTTTGACCAATCCGCAAAAGGGGATTTGGTCAATTACAATGCCCGACATGATCAATCCACAAAAGGGGATTGATCTAATGAATAATAACTCGATAATAAATAGAATACTCTTTGCAGTTACAATATTTCAACAATAGGACTCCCCTTTGAAGTAATTTTTCACATGGGCCACTTGGTGTCCAAAGGGACACCCTTTTGTAACGTATTTCTAACCCTTCTCCTTTTCTTTCAGTTTTGTATTATTTCATTACATTGTATAGTTATGTTGTTTATATTCTTCATTGTATCATAATTTCATTTATGTGATTATTGTTTCTAGCATTTCATTTGTTTGATTATTGTTCTTATACATGTATTTATGTTGGATATGGGTGAGCATTTTGGTTTTGTAGATTCTGAAGTTCTCGTATGCTCTCCTTCAAAAAGATCGAACACACATCCCCATGTGGAGCCAGATGTTGACCACCTATTTCAACTAGGGTCAACTCCATGTTCCATGAAGATATGTACCTAGTGGTACAACCATTTTGACAAATTTTTGTTCAAAAGGGAAAATTTTGCCCCCAACACACTTTTCTATGTAATCGAAATTTCCACTCCCCTGCGTGGGATAATGTTGTAATATGTTAGCATGAGTCAATTTTTGTCTAGTTACCTAGGAATTTATCATTAGGGAAGTCCTTTCATCGAGTGTTTTTTTTCCTCAGGTAATTAACCTTGCTTAGCTGCGATTTTAATTATCCTTGAGTTTTTCACTCACAAATAATTTTCCAAAGTGGTGAAAGGCGTTCTAATGATCGAGCCTAAGGGGTAGCTAAGGTCTATGAGTGTTGTAAATGACCATGCCAGACATTTCCTAGAGTCTTGAGGAATTTCGTTAAGTTTTGATAGGATTTTTTAAATAATTAAATTTCCCGCAAACTGGGGATTTTTAATTATTTTTTATGTAAAATGTAAAAAAGTGGTCCTTGGGGACTTTGTATAGGGGTATGAGTACTCAAATCAAATGGTTCATGAACCTCTACACCCTTGGACCAAGTCTCAGCTCATTTGGACAAGTTTTGCTAGGCCATTGTCCATGAGGAGTCCAAGTCGGTCAAAAATCAGCGTGTAATTGGCTTAATTAAAATAGCCAAATATTGTAAAAGTCACTAAAGTGAATAACGAATAATGAGAGAGGGTGCCCCTCTTTCCCTTTTTATTCTTTCATTGACCCTTTTTTGCCATTTTTACCCTTTTAATAAGTTAAGTGACTTTTCATTATCTCAATAGTCACTTAGGCGCCTTTTTATTAGTTACTCAATGTCACTTTTAAAAATAATTTACTTTTTCCTCCTTGTGACATTAAATAATTAGTTAATTCCCTTTTTCCCCACTGACTATAGCCTACAGGAATCACTTAGGCTATTCCATCAATCTACCGGAGAGCTCATTTGGAAAGGGACATTATAGGATACAACTGAGGGCAGGGGCTAAAGCATCTCCAAAGGTTGATACATCTGAACTAACTTAGTTATCAGCTAATTAAAGATGAAAATAAAGAGAAGAATGTAACTAAAATGGAATGACTGCATGCTTATTTTTGAACTCCATGAAAACCAATTTTGTAGGGCCTAGAGTTTGACACCACCTCCACCTTGAAGGAGTTCCTGTGTAAGGTCTGACTATCAAATAATTCTCGTGTACCTGTTGAGCCGCCGGAGAAAGCATGCAGTCATAAAAGAAATGCCAATCCTCTCCATATAATTCCCATCCGCCAATATCAAAATCATTGTCCGAGCACACATGTGCACTGCACATAATAGAAGAGATTAGAAGCTTGATTACTTACTTTGAAAGGACATTTCTACTTGTATATTCTTTTGCATATTCATATCATGTAACAGAGGTCCAACAGTTTCTCGTGTTGTTTTCTCTTTCAGGATAAGAAAGACTGGATATGATAGCAATCTTCCACTACACATCTAAAGTACAATGGGGACCTGAAATACAGCTGATACCAATTTGCTTGCCAAGTCATATTGTCTAGTTGTCTATTTAAGTTTCCAGTTACAATAACAGTTAACTACCTATATCAAATACAAGATACTTATTCTCCTACTTCATGCTCAATAAAAACATGATAAAGCCTCACCTAAAGAACTTTTGGGTAAATATGAGTTGTGTTGCAGGGTCATAAGTGCACATTCCATCAGGCCATCTTGGAGTTGGGGTCAAGATAAACTGAAGCTTGTGACCTGAAAGGCATACACAGAGAAAAACCATAGGTGTTTGATTTATCTTTTTAGAAATCATTCAGATTTTTGTTTAATATATCTACCATGTATGACAGACAGCATGTAGACAGTGTTCCATTTATATTATGTCAAGACAGAACAGTGTGGTAATGGTTGCTGTATACAAAACAAGTTAAGATTCAGAAAAGATACTTGCCTCCACCCAAATCCAAACTATCACCAGCCCGCACAATTTTCAGGGAAAATACATCCTTTAGATTTTCAGGAATGGATACTGATAACAACTGTGCAGCAGGATTTGAACAATAAACATCCAGGGGTAATGCTGACGAGCAATTTCATAACATAAAATGGTCAGTACAATCACATTAAGACATCTATAAAAGGCAACTGTAGTCCAGATATATTAGAAAAACTCATAATAGAAAACTTCAAGATGCTACAAGAACCTTTTAAGTTTTGATCACCTGCAACAAATAAAGAATGCATAATAGTCCAGTAGAAAGTAGTCTACAGGTCTACAGTTGTGTCTCCATAATTTCTGTGATTAACTGGAGCTGCATTTATAAACTATGTAGCATTTCTACCTTTATGTTTCTCATTAAGGTCTCTTTGTGGCTGGATTTCCTAAGTACGTTTTTATTGACTTTCAGCATAAGTTAAAGATTAAACTGCTCTTTACTTTGAAAAATATCTTCATGCAGACACTTTTTGATAGTGTTACTTTCCTTAACCACACTAGGGCTATAGCTGATATGAGAAGTGTTATCACACAATATTGCACCCAAGTGAAAATCCTTCATAATGTACAAAATGAGTGGAACATTAGAAGTGTTACCACTGTCACCTAGGCAGTAACTTTTCTCATTTTAGTGAAGGATAAATCAAACACAATGGAGGCTTCCCTGGTAGCTTCAAGGATTCCTAAGCCAAGACACAATCAAGTCTAAAGTCTCCTATATTGATACCCAATTTACCACCAATTAGATATATTAAGCAAGTTATGGATTAGGTGGTTATTCAAGGTAAATTCCATATTTGAGTTTAATATGCCTTAAGACTAAGTTGGGGGAGGGAGGGGAGGGTTATCAAGTTATTATTCAATGCAAAACAATCCCCAAAAAAGACAAATTTGAAAATTACTTATGGATGTTATAAAACTTGTATAAAAGACAAGTAAATTGCAGCATAAGACAAGTTATAACAGCTATACAATTCAGCCCCTTAAAGAGATTATAAACAAGTAAAAGTTAGGGCTAAAACAATGGATAAAATTTGGGTTTAAGTGACTTATTAATTCTGAAAATTTAAGAGCATATAACAGCAAATAAAACTAAGATGTCTAGATCTAAAATTGCTGCAATGCAAACCAGCTACGATGATTTTCGAAGAGAGATAATTTTAGGTCAAAAGATGAAAGAAAACCTTAAAATTTTATGTCAAAAATATTCAAGAAAAACTCTAGACATCTAGGGTTTTTGATAGCTGAAAATTAAATGTAAGCTAAAAAAACCCTAGATTTACCCTAAAACAAAGGTAAAAATTGAAGTTTTGAATTTTAGATTGACTAGACGAGAGAACACTGGTACCTACTATATTTTTTTGGTCATATGGGGTTAATTAAGGACTCTGTTAAGGGGATGTGCGGGGTTAATTAAGTTCGCCCATTGCATGGGTGGTTGTAACGTATCTCTAACCCTTCTTGTATTTTCAATTTTGTATTGTTTCATTTATAATGTTGATATGTACTTAGAATTATTTCTTGTATCATAGATTCAATTTCAATTATTATGTTGTACTTTAGATATTTCATTATGTAGATGTTGTTTATAGCATTGATTTTATTTTATCATGTATATGTACTAATGTTAATTTCTGGTGTTCACTTCGGGGAGCACTCTGTTTTGTAGATGCTGGATTCTCGTATGCTCTCCATCTCAAAGTGAGAAGATCGAACACACGTCCCCATGTGGAGCCAGATGTTGACCGCCTATTCAGCTAGGGGGTCAACTCATGTGCCATGAAGGATGCATTACCAGATGCAGATATGTTGAAGACAGTATTGGTTCTACTTGGGCAATTTTATGCTCCAGCCCTAAATTTTGTAAACGAAATTTCCGCACCCCTGCGTGGGTTGATAATGTAATAAGTCTGCATGGATCATAGTTAGGTCAAGTACCTTGGGATGTTTTCATTAGGAGAATTCCTTTCACCGAGGGTTTTTTATCCTCAGGTTGTCAACTGGGCTTTTCAGCCCGGTTGATTTCCCATGAGTTTTTCCCTCACACATGCAATAATTCCTCCAAAGTGGTGAACGGCGTTCTAATGGTCTCATCCTTTGGTAGCTATTGTTTAGGAATGTTGTAAATGACCATGCCAGACAGTGTAGAAAGTTTCGCGGAATTTCGCTATTGTTTAGGAACAAGTTAAAACGACCATGCCGGCTGCTGCAGAAAGTTTCTCATGGAATTCTCACGAGTCTAGATAGGTTTTTAAATTAATTAAATGTTTTTGAGCAAATATTTGTAAAAACTAGGTCCTTGAGCTTTTGATTTGGGTATTTGTGCTCAAAATGAAATGGAATAGCACCCCTATACCCATAGACCAAGTTCAGCCCGGGCCGACAAAGTTTGCTATACGGTCCACCCCGAGTCAGCAAGTCAACAAATAGCAATTTTAATTGCTAAGTCATTTTTGTACTTTTTGTAAAAAAGAGTTATTGGGGTGAATGTTAAGGTGGAAAAAAACAAGATTAGACTTTACCTAACCCTCCCAACCTTTTCCAACTTATTCTAACCCTTACCCACCTTCTACACCCAAAAATAATGGCCCCCTAGGCAAGTGAGACGTTTTCCCAGGAGGTTGTTAGGACTTATTTGGGGCCCCCTCATGAGTTATGACTCCCTTTGACCCCCACATCACCTCTAGGACGATCCTGCACCTTTTTTTCACACTCTCCATTTCTTCATTTTCACCTTTTTGCCCTCCAAGAAGAGTTACGCCCCCTCTCTAGAAACTCCACAAATGATTTTTTAAATTATTTGAGACCTCTCACCTTCCTTTAACAATCCTTCCAAGGCCTCCCACACCTCTTTGCTTGATCCCAACACCTCCTACATTTTCCCACACCCTAGATCTAGCTTTCAAACCCTAGATGGTGTACCTTAGCCTTGAGATCTACTCACTTACTTGGAGGTGGACACTTCAGCATTTCGATCCAAGAGAGGTACTTGCCTCCAAGTATAAATAGATCCCTCCTCCCTCATCTCCCAACTCACCATTCTTTGAGCTATTGTTATTATGCCTAAATCTCCTCACTTCCACCATCTTGCTCTTGCCATCTTGCCATTTCAATCATATGCTCTTGAGAGTCTTGAAACAAGTATTTCTCCGTGACTTCGTCATTTGATTAATAAAGTTTTGGAGGATTTTGAAGATATCCAAGAGTATTCTAGTTCTCTTCTACACATGAGGTGATTTTGTATTGTTCATGTTTTATGTTTGGTTGGAGTAGATCTATGGTAAAGTATTTTACTAAAGTAGATTAGCAAAGAGTATTCTTTGCTATTTATGTTTGCTGATAGGTCTAGGGTTTTAAGTATTTCGTTTGTTAGTCTATCCAATATTGTTATCTATTTCCATGATTCACATCTTTCTTTGAGTTCTGCAGGTTGCTTCAAAGGGATTATTGGGATAGCACTGTTGTTTCCGCCCTAAAACCTTCTCACACTCTTTACTTTCTTGTTCCATTTATTTCTCTGCATACATTCCTTTTGTATTTCAGTTTTCTAACACCTTAGATAGGTCAAAAATATCTATTTTGAATTAGCCTTATGTAAAAAAAAAATTGTAAAACAGAAATTTTTTGACATTTTGTGTGTGTTTCTTTGGTGAAGATTCCAAAGAAGCTTTGTTTCTGTTGTTTTCTGTAGGTTCTTACCAGTAAGAGGGGGAAACGTTGCCTAAATTCATCTACAAGACATCCCCAAGAACCCTTCTTGGTTAGGTAACTATTTCCTAACCTTTCCTATTGTAAATCTAAGTTTTATCATTTGTTTTATTGGATTCTTTGTATAAATCATATAAGCTAATGTAATAGTTGCCTACACCTTGGGGAGAAACCTTAACATCGCTAATTAGGATAATTTGTTATTCTTCACAAATTTCATTCATTTGTTGGCCCTCTGTCAATAAGGCAAGATATGTGGCATTTTTCTCTTCTGTCAATTTGTTGTTGTTAATAACCCTTCTTTAATAATAATGGTTCTTGCCTCCACCTTTAGCCATATCAGAAGTGGTTTCATTTTTTAAAGTTCATTTTACTTTTGATAAGTTAGTGTGCCTGCACCTTGGGAGAATAATCCCCAATATCGCTAGGCTTAAGGGAAACCTTATCTTTGATGATTACATGCTTAATGGTTTAAAATATAATCTAGAGTAGTCATCACAAAAATCTTGCTTATCTTTAAGTTATTTTCCTTTACATTTTTTAATGTCTCATGGATGAGTTTTTAAATCATGCTTAAGTGGTAAAACTAATCTTTGTTTAAGTTATTCATCTCATTTGTTTTCTAAGTTTTTCTCTATATGGCACATGTGATCTAAGTTATGATTTAAGATCTCTTTCATTATCTTGTTTAATCTTTAATTTTCAAGCACATCTACTTTTACATGGTTTAACATAAAATATGTGTTGATGAATGGTTAATCTAAGTCTCTTTCTCATTTTCATAAGGCAAGTTTTTCTTGCCCTTTATTTTATTTGCATGTTGAATGTCTAAATGGTGATGTGATGCTATGGTGATTATTATCTTGCTTAATGTTCTTTCATTCATGTTACATTTATGGGCTAAGCATTTACATTCATAGCTTTACATTCTTCAAGCACATTTTCTTTCACCTTTAACTTTCAAATCTACATGTGAAATGGTTAATGAATGAATGGTATAACATCTTGCAACTTTCCCTTTATGTTTTGATATGTTAATGGGTCTTTGATTTACATTCCTATAAACACATTTTCACATCATTTTCTCAATTCACATAAGAAAAGTAAAATTTAAAGTGCCTAAAACGCTCCTAAAAGCAAACTCCAACACACCCAAAGACCCAAATCTCGAGAGTCATAATAACAAGATAGACAACTTTAGGAGCTTATTCATCCATCTCGTTCATCTAAAAAACGGGCTTGAGGGATACCCGGGGAGGAGTGGGGGACCATCCTGTGATCCTTAAGGGGATCCTTCCGAGAATCCCATCAGTCGTAATGACTGTGGAAGCTAGGGTGGGCCCTAAAGCAGCCTACTATCTTGAGCACCCGGCAGCTATTTGGCCAAGGGAGGAGGAAGCTTAAAGCACAAACATATTTAGGGGAGGGAATAAAATTTATCTAATCTCTTTAAAACTCCTTAAACATCTAGTTGTATAGATCATCCATGTGTGTTTGGGGACTTAGATGTATGCTTAGGAACACACATTGAGTGTAATCACATGCTCATATCTTTGATGCAACTTCATGGTAGATGTCTTTGATGTTTTATGTATTGTTAAGAAATTGAGTTGAACATTGAATATCTTTGTTCATTTGTTTTATGGTGTGAATCAGGAAGGTTGAGCATCCCACTTGGGGAGGCACCACCCTCTTGGTTCATAAGTGTTTTTGTGGTTGTCAGTGAAGGCGGTCCAATAGGAGTAAGTGCTATTGGGGCATGCTTGGCTAATGCTGATCTCACTCCTACATCTTGTTGTATCTTTGTATTTTTGTATATTGTAAACATTGTAACACCAATTCTTTTGTAATTAATTGCAATCTTTAGTTTGTGGGTAGTTTCAACCTCTTTTTACTTGTAAACATTTTGTAATAAACCACCTCAAACTTAGTTGACCCCATTGCCCAACCTTAGCACTAGTCTTAGCTGGGACTTAGGGAAAGGCTGATTCACATATAGACTTGCACTTTGCATTTGTCGCCTTCTTGCATCATAGGTTAGTTTTCCCCCTAGCCTGGTTTTAATTAAAACTAACTCTAGAACCTTTAAACACTAAAATCAATTCAGTAACTTAGGACTGCCCCCTTTGGCTTCCCTAGAGTAAGCCTTAGAAGGAAGAGGTGGCTCCAAATGCTAAGGTGACAGTGTGGACTGAGAACCTAGGCATTGTGCCTCCGAGGACACACTAAGTGAGCCGGACTTAGCTCACGTTAGCAAGTGTGTATTAGGACGGCAACACACCCTTAGGCGTTTTCCCACGCATTGAGCTAACAACTTTGGAGATTTCCCTAATTAGACTACAAACAAGGTTTATTGACTTTGCAAAACTTGAAAAAGATAAACTTTGTAACCTACTTTGTAACTGAAAAGAGAACTTGCAAGATACTTGGAAATTGAGTAATTGCAAGGCTTATTGTTGATAGTAAACAAAGAACTCTAAACTAAACATGCATAAAGATTTGAGAATACTTTTTAAACATGCATGTGAAATGTGAGTGTTATGTGTGTTCGATTTGCATAATTTGTATGTGTGTTTGAGATCAAAAGATTAAACATGCACCAACAGAAAGAAAGTCAAACCACTACACACAAATCCCCCTAATGGGGATGGAGAAACTGGGCACAAAGGGCCCGTTTTTATTACACCTATTACAATGAGAACAAAGCTCTGTTTGAGCTTAACTTTAGAAACTTGGATCCTTATAAGCTTTGGATCTTGAAAATAAATAAATAACAAGAGATGCTTCTTTGATGAAGAAAGAAACCCCCAGATGCTCCGAAAGTCCCGATTTCGCCCAAAATCGACGAAATCTCCCCTTGGCTGTCCAATGTCCTGCAAAAAAACAGAAAACAAAATACTCCAAAAGATGCCCAAAATCACTTTGGGACAGCTTAGGGAGTACGTCAAATCTTATAGAAAAATTGCAAAAAATGATTAAGTAAACAATGCTAAAAACTTGAAAATTTTCTAGAGATTTGAGGCTGCCTTTTAGGACAGCAAATGAAAGCACATTAATCTTGCCAAATAACAGAAATGAAGCTCAATCAATCATGCACCTTCAAGCCTTTATATTTTACAGAAAAGAAACTAGCAATAAAGGAGCTTTTCTTAACTAGATCTAGCTTTAGATAGATGAAAGAAATGCCTAGATCTAGATACTTTGCAAACGAAATGAAACTAAGTTAAACTCTGAATTTAAAACTAGCTTCTTATGCTTGCATGAAGGAAGTAACCAAACAGCTTTTGAAGAAATTTGAGAGGGAGAAAGGAAGAAACTCTTTTTTCTTTCAAGAATTGAAAAAAGTGGGCTATGGGGGTTTCTTTCAAGAAATAAAGCCAAAGCACGACACACAATGCCCCTAATGGGGATGGAGAAACTGGGCACAAAGGGCCTGTTGCCGTCCTAATGCACACTTGCTAACGTGAGCTAAGTCCAACTCACTTAGTGTGCCCTCGGAGACACAAAGTCTAAGTTCCAAGTCCACACGGTCACCTTGACTGGAACTTCTTCCGTCTAGGCTTACTCCTAGGGAAGCCAAGGGGGGTAGTCCCTAGTTACTAAGTTGATTTTAAAGTTAATGTTCTAGGAGTTAGTTTTATTTCGTTATAGGCCAAAGGGGAAGACTCGCCTATGATGATCAAGCAGCAATGCAAAGTGCAAGTCTAATCTATTATGAGAGTCAGCCCTTTTCCTAAGTCAACTAAGACTAGTGCCTATGTTGGGCAATGGGGTCGACTAAGGTTTGAGGGTGGTTCAATTACAGCAAATATTACAAGTAAAACAGAATTAAGCTACCCCAAACCACAGATTGTAACTATACAATTGAATTTCTAAATGTTACAATGTTTACAAGATTTACAAAATCAGATACAAAGATACATAAACTAGATACAAGATATACCAATTAGATACAAAAATACACCAATGTAACAAGATGTACAAGATATAAGCGATTTACATACATAAGCCAAGCATGCCCCAAATGGCACTTACTCCATTTGGACTGCCTTCACTGGCAACAATCACAAAAGCACTCAAGGATCAAAGGAAGTAATGCCTCCCCGAGTGGGATACTCAAAACTTCCTTGATCCACACCACAATAAGCAATTAGACAAGATATTCAACAAGTAAATTAACTGCTCATGTAAACATAAAGGATACAAACATGTAGCTGCAAATAGAGATAGATAAAGCAATGAGATATTCCACAAGTTATGTTTGCCTATGCATACATCTAAATCCCCCCAAACATACACAGGTGATCTATGCAGCTAAGTGTTGTAATTGTTTAAAGATTTTACAAGTTTTAATTTTCCCTTCCCCCTAACTAGGTGTGTGCTTCAAGCTTCCTCCTCCCTTGGCCAAATGACTGCCCGGTGCTCAAGATAGTAAGGCTAACGAGGCCTTACCCTAGCTTCCAAGGTCAACCCGCACAATAAGAGGTAGTCCAGTCACGGGATCTCCCCAACGAAACCACGGGACGGTCCCCCGCCACTACCGCCTGGACTGTCCCTCAAACCCGTTTTAGATGGTGGAGGCAGATGAATGAGGCCCCTAAAATGTTACTAAAAGTTATTATGACCCTCGGGTGGGTCTTTAGGTGTGTTGGGTTGCTTTTAAACAAGTTTTAGACCTTAAAAATTTTACTTTTTAGCGTATGGCCGAATTGAAAAGTAATGAAATCAAGTGCTTGCAATGTGTAATCAGATCACCATCAACATGTCAAAACGTAAGGAAAATATAGCCCAATATTACACCATCAACATAAGATCATATGAAAAGAATGTTGCAAGATATTAAACCATTAAATCCATAAACATTTCATATGTGTAACTGAAGATTGAAGATAATTGAGACGTACTTGCCAAGTGTGAAACGAAACTGTGAAAGTGAATGTCTTATACCATAAAATGAGATAACTTGAAAGTAAAAAATGCTCACAACATAAAACATTCACCCATATACGTGAGATACATGAAGTAAGGCGTGCTCAAAAGAAAGATGAGACGTGTGTGCTTAAACCATGAGCAAGGACGTGAGCTAAAAGGCCAGTGCTTGCTTAACCATGAACAAGACGTGAGCTAAAAGAGTAATTGTTGAACCATGAACCAAGACGTGAGCACTTAACCATAAATCATTTACATGTAAAACGAGAGTAAAGATATAGTGTGTGCATTTGCAAAGTAAGACGTGGGTGTAAATGCCTTAAACTATCAAAATGAGAGTTGAAACATGTAAGTGCTTAAACCAAGACGTGAGCATCGAGATGTAAGTGTTTAATCATGAACTAGGATGTGAGCATATGTGCAACATTTAACCATGAGCATGATATCATATATGCAAGACTTGAGCTCAAAGAAGTGATGCTTAAACCATGAACAAAGACGAGCCCAAGAGATATCCTTCATCAACACATCGTTTCATCCATCATCATAATCGTGTAATGCCAAAAAGGAAGTAGAACGAATTGCTTAAGTGCCAAAATAAGATCTAAAAGCTAACCATTCATCCACATGTGCAATAGAAATGCTTGAAAATCAAAACGAATGGAGAACTTAGATCATCTTCACATCATATGCATAAAAGACTTAAAATAACTAAACGAAAGACGAGCTATAGCATTTAGGATTGCATCTAACATCTAGTCATTCATCATGAGGGCGTGAGCATATGAAACTGAAAAACTTAAAGGAAAGAGAACTTGAAGATGATGATAACTACAGATATTCTAACTACTAAGCATGTAAATCATCAAAGTTAATTTCCCTTTAAGCCAAGGCGATTTTGGGGATGACTCCCCCAAGGTGCCGGCAAATATGAAAGATAAAACTGAATCAAAAATTGATTTCCTTTAGGCCGAGGCGATTTTGGGGATGACTCCCCCAAGGTGTTGGCACATTAGATTAATATTCCTAAGATATAACTGCACAGGAAAGCAGGGCATTCAATCTTCGTTCTCTAGCGCCGGAGAGCCGAGGAGAGAGAATGTCAGATAGGCTCCTGGCCGACTGCTCAGGCAGAAACTATCTTAGCAATATTAACCAAAAAAATAAAAAATTTGATTTGAATAACTTAGAAAAGAATAACAAATCAAGCCAAGACGATTTTGGGGGGTTGGCTAGGCCAAGCACACTCCCAAGGTGTCGGCAATGTATTAGATAACAAAAATACAAGGAAAAATTAGTGAAATAATACAAAATATACAAAAATACACTAGGAAAACGTTGGAAATTCGTTACCCAAATGAGATATGCTTTGGTGAAGGCTCGTGGACGAATTTGGGCAACGTTTCCCCCTTGTTCTTGGTAAGTTTAAAGAAACCAGCAAGCAAAGCTTTCTTGGAAATGCTAAAAAACACAACAAAGTTAGAGAAAATTTTTTACTTGCTTTTACACGAGAAAGGAATTTTTCACCTACTTTACCAAAGAAAAATATGATATTATGACCTATCTAAGGTGTTAATTATCTTTGAAATAAAGATGAAATGAATGTAGAAATAAAATGGACAATATTAATGGGAAAGAGTTGGGTTTAAGTAAGGAATAGGGGTGGAAGGCTCCCTCAGGACGCTATCCCAATGAATCTTTTGATGTGACCTGCAAAACTCAAACAAAATGGTGAAGCATGGCAATAGATAGTTACATTGAATAAACTTAGAGCGAAATACTTACGAATCCTAAAGCTATCCAACATGAACATAAACTAACAACAAAAGCTTGCTGGAAATGCTAAAAAACACAACAAAAGTTAGAGAAAATTTTCTGCTTTTACACAGAAAATTTTCACACAAAAATCTGCAAGAAAAATATGATATTATGACCTATCTAAGAGTGTTAGTATGCTGAAATAAAGATGAAATGAATGTAGAAATAAAATGGACAATAGGAAAGAGTTGGAGTTTAAGTAAGGAATAAGGGTAGGCTCCTCCGGACGCTATCCCAATAATCCTCTTGACATGACCTGCAAAACTCAAGCAAAATGGTGAAGCATGGCAATAGATAGTTACATTGAATAAACTTAGAACGAAATACTTACGAATCCTAAGCTATCCAACATGAACATAAACTAACAAGAATACTCTTCAATTAGTTTACCCAAGCAAAATACTTTGAACTCAAGACCTATCACCAACTACACACAAAAAACTCAACAATATAAGTCACCTCATGTGTAGGAAGAAACAAGAATACTCTTCAATCTTTTCGTAATCCTCCAAAGCTTTTCTCTATTATTCCAAAATGTGAGAGTAAAACTCTCAAGAGCAAATGAGTGGGTGGCTTGGTGGCAAGAGCAAGAGAGTGGAATGAAATTTCAGCAACATAACAGTAGCTCAAAGAAAGATGAAGAAAATGAGTGGGGAGGGGCCTCATTTATACCCAAAAAGGCAAAGTGAGGGGCCTTGGATTGAATCCAAGTGTTAGTTTGTGAGAGAGAGTGAGAATCTCTATGCAAGGGGCGCCCTCCTTAGGGTTTCATCCATGGATTGATGAGGTGGAGGGCGTGGGGACATAAGGGAGTGAGTTGATAGGCTAAGGGGGGCGCACCTCTTATGAGAGGGGCCCACAACACAAGTGGAAGCCAAATGAATGGCCAAATAGGAGAGAAGGGCGTGAGTTTAGTGAGGGGGGCGTGAGCTAGGAAGAGAGGGCGCCACATACACAAGGAAATGGATCGTGGGGTCGAAGCCATGGTGAGGTGGAGCTCTAGGAAGGGCGCACCTCATATATGAGGGGCCCACAACAAGTTTCAAGTGAAAATACTAAGGTCTTAAGTCATAGATTAAGGTTTTGGGTAGGTGGGGGTCGTTTTTCCCCTTAGGGCAAGGGTAAAAAGGGTGATAAAGTAAATTGAGTGGGTAGATTAAGGTTTTAAGTGGTTAGGATGGGTTTGGGTAGGTTAGGGGGGTCTAACTTGCTCATTACCACCTTACCACTAACTCACTAACTCAAAAATTACAAAATTTTGACATTTGACTAATGTCACATTAGCAATTAAAATTGTTGTTTTGACTGACTCTGACTCTAAGTGGACAAAGACTTAGTAAAACTTGTCCGACTGAGCTGAAACTTGGTCTATGGGTGCGGGGGGTGCTATTCCATTTCTTTTGAGCACAAATACCCCTATCAAAAATCCCAAGACCGAGTTTTTACATTATAAGCTCAAAAAATAATTAATTAATTTAATTATTAATAATTTAATTAATTAAAAAAAACCTATCTAGACTCGACAAAATTCCGCAAAACTTTAGACACTGTCTAGCATGGTCATTTACAACATTCCTAAACAAAGGATACCAAAGGACGAGACCACTAGGACGTCGTTCACCACTCTGGAGGAAATTATTGCATGTGAGGAGGGAAAAACTCAAGGGAAGTCAGCCAGGCCCGAGAGCCCGGTTGACAACCTGAGGATAAAAAACCCTCGGTGAAAGGAACTCCCCCAATGGAAACATCCAAAGGCACCTGACCTAACTATGATCCATGCAGACACATTACATTATTAACCCACGCAGGGGTGCGGAAATTTCGTTTACAAAATTTTGTGCTGGGGTATCATACACCCAAGTAGAACCAATACTGTCTTCATCAAATCTTCATTTGGTGATGCATCTTCATGGTACATGAGTTGACCCCTAGCTGAATAGGCGGTCAACAGGGCCCGCTTTTATTACACCTATTACAATAAAAACAAAGTTCTCTTTGAACTTAACTTTAGAAACTTGGATCCTTATAAGCTTTGAATCTTGAAAAAGAAATAAATAAATAACAAGAGATGCTTCTTTGATGAAGAAGGAAACCCCCAGATGCTCCGAAAGTCCCGATTTCGCCCAAAATCGACGGAATCTTCCCTTGGCTGTCCAATGTCCTGCAAAAAAACAGCAAACAAAATACTCCAAAAGATGCCCAAAATCACTTTGGGACAGCTTAGGGAGTACATCAAATCTTCTAGAAAAATTGCAAAAAATGACTAAGTAAACTATGCTAAAAACTTGAAATTTTTTTAGAGATTTGGGGCTGCCTTTTAGGACAGCAAATGAAAGCACTTTAATCTTGCCAAATAACAGAAATGAAGCTCAATCAATCATGCACCTTCAAGCCTTTAAATTTTACAGAAAAGAAACAAGCAATAAAGGAGTTTTTCTTAACTAGATCTAGCTTTAGATAGATGAAAGAAATGCCTAGATCTAGATACTTTGCAAGCAAAATGAAACTAAGTTAAACTCTGAATTTAAAACTAGTTTCTTATGCTTGCATGAAAGAAGTAACCAAATAACTTTTGAAGAAATTTGAGAGGTAGAAAAGAAGAAACTCTTTTTTCTTTCAAGAATTAAAAAATGTGGGCTATGGGGGTTTCCTTTGATGAAGAGTAGAGGGAGCTCTATTCCTTGAAAATCTTGGACAAATGATGGTTGAAGCTACAACCAATCAATCCTCCAAGCTTGAAAAACCTGCAAACAATATACTTCAACCTTGCAAACACTTGTTAAGAAGGTCTCTCATACATAAAACAGAAACTCAAATATGCATGTTAGTTTAACCGAAAAAGAGACATCCAATATATAAGTATATGATTTATAAGAAAAGAAATGAAATTAATCAAACTAGATTTACCTCACTCTACTGTATGACAGCATAATTTCAAAGCCTTTGCAAATAGATATACAAAATTGAAGCAAAAAATACAGATTACCTCACAATTATAGCATAAGATTCAAGCATCCACACATAGCATCAACACCAATGGAACTCCAAAGTCTTCTTTATTCAACTTAGAAATGATAAAATGATACAATGATAGGTCTAAGCTTAATTATGTTAAGGTTTAAGCTATTATTAGAGTTCTTTGCATTTCAATAGATAACAATAGCATAAGATAGGATCACTAAGAAATACACAATCACAAGAGACACATCATTTATCCTGGGAAACTCTCATGGGGAAGAAAACTCAGCAAAAACTTCGTTATTATAGATAGCCAATAAAATGCCAAGAGATAACTCAAACAAATACAAAAAGTCCTCTCCCAAGAATACGCCTCTCTCTCTCTCTGTCTTCTCCAACTGCAGCTCCGAAACTTGCTCATCAATGAACAAGTGAGTGAGTGTCTAAGTGAGGCGCTAGCCTCCTTATTAATACAATTCTGGCACGTGTGGAAGTGTCTCTTCACTGGCAGGGCCGACTTCTTCTTCTGGGTGGTTATACCCACCTTCAATATATTTTGGGGCCTCTCTAATATATTTTGGGGTCGACTTCTTATTCTGCCTATTACAATTATACTTTAACCAATCCGCAAAAGGGGATTTGGTCTTTTACAATAGCCGACATGATAAATCCGCAATGGGGATTGATCTAATGAATAATACATCAATAATAATTAGAATACACTTTGCAGTTACATTATTTCAACACTCCCCCTTAACAAGAAGGGTATTCTATAACAGCATCAGGCGAGAGAGAGGACAGCATCATCAACAACATCAGGTGGGTGAGAGGACAGCATCATCAATATCATCTT
>SNQJ01S0197845.1:0-17243 GCA_010110895.2 Picea sitchensis | reverse complement strand
TGATATATTGTTTTGAACATGTTATCTAATATTTATAAGTAAAACATTAATGAAAATTAAAAAAAAAATTATATTGAATAGAATTTTTTCATTCACCTCGTTCATCCTTTTGCAATTTTTCCATCAAGATTTTACACTCTTCTACACTTATATCACAAAGAATATTATCGAGCTTCCTCATTTTATGGCTCTACAGGACACATGCTAATCAATACATATTAGTTAAACTTACATATAGTTCAAACATTTTTATTTTTTATAGAATTTACAAAGAACTTGCCTTTTTTTCCTTTCTGGATGTGCTATCTTTGTATCCATCAGAATTTTTGTTACTTGAAATATTCTCATACATTTGTTTTATCAATATACCACCTGTACCATTCAATACAAAATATATTAAATATAATTTATAAATAAATCATATAATTTTCACCAAAAAAAGTATCCTAGTGTGACGTATTAATATTAAAGCACTGGTGTCCCCGAGGTGTAGGACAGTCGGTGACAGAGTGTGTTGTTAATCCACTCCATGATGTTAAAGTCACTGGTTCGAAACCTGCGGGGACAAAAAAATCCAACCATGTTAAGGGTTGGTGTGGCTCAGGCCGGGTGCGATCCCCGGGTGATTTTGACAGCTTAGATTCCCCTGAGTCACGGTTTCTCAAGCCATAGGTTAATCACGTAGCCAATAGGTTCCGCAAAAATTAACAAACAAAAAAAAATATTAAAGCACTAGTGCATCACATTTTATCAAACACACTGCTATAAAAAATATTTAAAAGAACAGTAAATTAAAGTAGTGCGCAATATATTGTTAACAACACCAATGCATTTAATGTTAAAAATGCATCGATAAAAAATATTTTAAAATACATTAAATTAAAATGGTGCAATACGTATCGTTAACAACACCGCTCCAATTGAAAAAGTGAAAAATAAAAAATATCATAAACAAAACAATTTACACATCCATGAATTATTTTTTTTAATTATTTGTGGCATAGTCGGTGCATTTGTATCTGTAAGCATACAAGTGCATTATATTACATAAGATGCATGGATTATCTGAAACTGTTTAAAAAAAAATGTCACAGGACTGAGAGGGTTTGGATCTGATGCATCACGCGTCAAACACTATTTATATGGAAACATAAACCCATTAAATCTAAAAACCTAAAATGAAAAGCTATATTTATGAAGTGATAGAGGGAGTTAAACCCTAAGTTGAAGTTTTGGTAGTCATACAAACAATAAGAAGAAAGGTCTTAGCATTGAGAATCACCCTCATATTGCAACAGGATAAGCCCAGTACCCATCAAAAGGTTTGTGAATGTAAATTAATGATGAAAGGTCAAATGGACAAAACTCAACATAAGAATGTTTTAACACGCAAATATGGGCTAGCATGCATAAGCAAATGAGGATTTGATTAATTTCAGTCAGTGGTTTAAGGATAAAGGTGAATAGAAGGAAGACTTAGTGGAGAAGGAGGATAAGTCTGCTATAAGCATCAGGCCTTCAAGCAGCTGGGTGAAGAAAAAATTCAGTCACAAGAACCCCTTGAAACTAAAGTTTAAAACAGCGAAAACATTCATGGCATTATTATAATCAAACATCCATTATAACAAAACCAAAACATCTCATATGGATCATCCAATAATGATCATTTCAAAGTGAGAGGAAACAAGATGGAAAATTGATGCTGTGATGTGTAGAAATGTCTCAAGTTGTAGCGACCTCCTGGCTACGACAACAACTCTAAGAGCAGGGTTAAAAATTTTATTTATTTTCTTTTGTTTTAAAGGTTATTGATAACGCGCGTGTAGAGTAACAAACACACTTGACTCGTCACCCTTTCATTAATAACAAGGCTTAACCACGATGTTCATCACAAGAGGACTGAAGGAACACAACGAGTAATTGCAGCAATATGCGACCATAGGCATAAAGGCACAACACAACATTAAGACATGCGAGGTTACCTGATGGAACCGCAGAGGGAAAAGATCCATGGTGTTAGGGTTACTATTACTGCCGCGGGGAAAGCGGTTAGTCTTATGTCTTCTCTGAATATTAAAGACGGGCTCGGCGGTTTTCGGCGAGGAAGCAAGTAGCGAACTAGAACAAAGGCGGGCAAGGCGAACAAAGCAGGGCGACGACATATCCGGTGACAACAAAACAATAAGCCCTATGAACATAGGAGCCACAACTTCGCGTAGCGAGAAAATGACACTAGGTGTTAATGTACGGTACGATCCACGGATGGAAGAATCCAACAATAGAATTTACTATTTACGCACGGAAGCGGGGCTTTTAGTCTTATGTCTTCGAGAAAGAAGATTAGATAGGCTCCTAACCCATTTGCTTTCCGAGGCGGCTTAGTAATCTTTGTCGGGTGTGTTGCAGAGTGGAAACCACGCTTTTAAATAGCCCGAGACTACTGATGCGGCTCAGTATTCTTTACACTGAAAAATCACACACACTGACATGTCTCCTAAGGCTACCGAGGGGTGACTATATCGCGACACAAAGCAGACCAGGCAATAGAATGATCTCATCCAAGTACAATAACAACTCAAGACAACCACTAACCCTACGGTTGTCCGAAGGACACTGACAATGAACAATCAATGTTAAGACAAGGTAGTTCCTACGACTCAAGGCATTTAACATCAGATCCATTAAATTGCATCCATTAATTCAATGGTGCACTCAACTTTACACACGATAAGACTAGATGATCAACTACAGATAAGAATGGAGAATCCACAAGAGTTGGAATGCAGTAGTGAACTGATTATATATTTGATCAACATTAAGTTAAGGATAAAGAATATAATCATTATATTTTAAGCATGCATCTACATCATTCCAAGGTCATGGGTATAAACCATATTATCATTCATCAATCAATATTTAATCATTTCGCAAGGTTAAATAAGTTCTGAGTCAATCCAGCAACATTGATATTTAGGGGTGCAAGGAAATCTAGATATTAAACCATCAACATGGACAATTTAAGGCGTTAGAAAGAAGTTAAATCAACAAAAGGAAAACCTTCATAGAATGAGTGGTCCTATGACTAAACAACCATTGCTTACATCCAGTTGTTGTTGAGCGCAACAGGTTTAACATATATAAATCACACATTATATTAAAATTTGTGGCGCAATGGTTCTGGTTATTTTAACTAGTCATTCATCGACGTTGAATGGTCATTGCACAATAAATGCTACCCATTATGCCTTCCTACTAGAGAATCTAATAATTGAGTATTGTTTCCCTTTTGGTTAACTTCCTAGTCAAATAATACTTTTGGTGAATAATAGAACAACCAATTAGATGGAATAAATTATTCAACAATTCATGGTTACATCAACAATTTCATTTTCATTTTTTTATCAATTGAACAAAGAAACTCAACATAATTCCAAACTTGTTAAGGAATATAGGGATATCATCATTTGTTTTATCCTAAAATGGAGTATAAGGTTAATATAACTATCAAAATAGACAAAAATGACAAGGTAGCAAGGATTGCCAACTAAGGACAATAAACATACTCTAACAAGATTGAGACACTAACATCCATCATTACTGCTGATAGATTTTTGTTTTTGTTTTTATGTTGAAATTCATTGTAGTGACAAAAGCTTGATACCCTTCAGAAGGAGTTTCATATTCATAAAAGGAAACCATGGAAGGTGATGCACATATATCAAGTTGAAAACATGTATAGATTCATTATCAAATTAAGATTAGTTTTATTTTTATTTTACATTCAAGGTAAAAATGAATCAAAGATACTTACATAATCCAATAATAATACTATTTATATTTTTATAGAGACAATCTACGAGGAGGAGTCGATTAAGGAGATGCATGGAGTACGGTCTGGCTAGGGATATCACAGAGCAGAACAATCGAATTTTAGGTGAGATTTGCTGATGAAGGCCAGTGATAAAAACAACGAGCATTAAGGAAATTAGGGTACTGGATACCAACTAAAGGAAACGGATGAGTTTCATTAATTTGTTGAGAGATGGCCAACAAAATTGCAGAGGATTTAAATAAAAGCGAAATGCCATTTAAGCCAATAAATTACAGCGGAAACCCGCGGTAAAGATTGTCGAATATGGAAAGAAGCGCTCAATAAAGATATAACAAGCGTATCACAAAAGAAAACCGCACACAACAATAACACCCAATAACACAGTATAAAAATGCACGCGATAGCGTAATAACACGGCAATAGCATTATGCTTACGTAATACTTTACGGCAATAGCGGCCAATAACGCGACAATAGCGCGCACAACAATGATGCACCGTAGCCACGACCATAATGCCCTTTGAGAATTATGATGCCCGCAGTCAACTAAAAGCGAAAATCCAGAGTTGACGGAAAAGAAAAAAACAATAAAGGTTTTGATTTA
The DNA here is from genome assembly GCA_010110895.2 of Picea sitchensis. Lineage (NCBI taxonomy): Eukaryota > Viridiplantae > Streptophyta > Pinopsida > Pinales > Pinaceae > Picea > Picea sitchensis. Next base: position 12,808 of record SNQJ01S0197845.1, on the reverse strand, counting down.
AAATTTATAGCATAAAGCGAGTTTACCTCTGAGGGTTAAATTGAGGCGCCTATAAGCGATTCACGATTTATAATTAAAATTTACTAACACATGCAGATTTCATTGTTGTTGTTAAAATTTCAGAACGCCAGCGAATACATAAAGCGCAGATCGAGAGTGCGCAATTACGGAGAAATAACAAGCGCCCGGCCGAAATAATTTCAACGCGAGAATATATGAAACGCCAGATCATCGAGAAATAACAGCGCCACCAAGAAATAACAACTTCGAATAACAATGCCACAAAATTTAAATCTACCCACAGGAAAATAAAAATCCACAGAAATGGAATTTGCCCACAGAAAACTAAGGAGCCACATAAATTGAAACTGGATTTAGGCATTCAATCAATCACAGGTTAAACAATTAGTTAAAGCGGCTAAGTTTTCCTTTTTAAAACCAAAATCTATGTGTTAGCATGAGTGAAATTGCTGCCAAGAAAAGGAGTGAATTTTACGGCAAGTAAATGGGTAACCCTCTGCCCAAGGATGGGTAAAAATTATGTCGGATGGTGTCATTATATTCATGAGAAAAAAACATTGGAGTCAACAATAACATTTAAATTGTCGAATGTAAAAATGCATTCTACTTCACCGGTTTAAGTTCATACCATTGCCTTACGCTGCTTGAGGAAGACATCTCGTGCTTTCCGTGCATCGCTAAGCCAGCTGAAAGCTCACGGTACCTCGATATTGTCGCTAGAATTTTCTGCTTCCCATATCCCCGAGCCACAAAGGGCCACAGATCGAGGAGATAAGACTAGCTTCCGGTAGCCTCCAAAGTGAGCTACCACTCCAATCTGGTGAGAGTTTCCAACTCCCTCAGCAAAGCAGGTCAAGCCACAATCCGTGGTAATGTTCAAAATCCGCCGTTCATCCACCTTCTTCTTTTCCCCTTCTTTTATAGAAATTTGAGACCACCTACTTTCCCTAAATCACATTCTGCACGTAGGTCAAGTGTCACTCATCCCCATGTTTCTCCAAAAATAATTTTTTTAATAATTAAAAGATTTAAACATCTCACTTGCCCCAGTGAAACCACAAATTACTCCTAGGGTTCCTTGATCCTTTCTCATGCTTTTAATAACTTTTCCTAAAATGAGTTGTTGATTTTTAGTAACTCCTTAATTGTTCATTCCTTTTTGCTTTTTACCCTATGTCCCCTACTTCCATTATTAAGTTTCCTTTATTACAAGTTTCCTTATTTCTATTATTTATTTCTCCTTTTACATTTTTAAACCCAACGAGATAAATGCGCGTATTAATCCTTTCTATATTTTTAAATTCATTAATTTTATACTCTCACATGTTTTTAACTTTATATTCCTTTTACCATTAACATGGCGTATTTTAATTAATTTATTCCCCTTTCTTCACTTTAGCCCCTTTAATAATGAAAAATTTAATTAACACCTAGGGTTTTAGTTTGCGTATATGTTTATTTTGTAGGATCTTTTCTTAGGGCTTGTCAAAATTTTATCTTAAGGATGTTTTAAATTTAGGTTTAGATTTGAGCAGGGCGACAATTTAATTTAGGGAGTTGTTTTGAGAATTTCAACGGTTAAGGTCGTTAGGGTCATCTAGGTTTGTCTCATCATCACCCTCAATGCGGCGTGCTCAAGGGAGGTGCCACTTTCGCTATGTTTCTTACGTTAGCAAGCCCTTGAGGATGCACCATGTGCTCAAGGGTGCCACTCGCCAACTTGTGTCTCTTTAGCATAGCGTGCCCTTCAAGATGCACCATGTGCTCCAAAGGGTGCCACTTTCGTCGACTTGGCTGTTTACGATGGGCATCACCATAACCGCAGGTGTATACGCCGAATTGAACTTGTGGGAGACTAAGGGCTCACAAAGGAATAAGGCCGACCTTGTGCATGCCCATAGAATCGCCGTGGCCATGCAGCGTCGCCCTCCGCGGCAGCGTGGATCCTCTAGAACTAGGTAATGTCGTTAACCTACGGTTCGGGCTACAACGGAAGTGCTAGTAGGTCGTGGCGAGGGTTGTTGTCAACACCTCTCCCTCAACCTCTATAAAAATCGTTTGTGGCCCCTTTACTCCACATGTAGTCACAATTGAAGCAAACTATCGTCATCTGCATCATCAACCATCATTAATGAAACGTCAACAACATATCATAAAATCAATATCTTATCATCAAAACAAAGCAATATCAGCGTAAATGAATCAGCCCCAAATAGCACTCCGACAATCCAGGGTCCAAGGGGGTTCCACCGATATTACTCTGCATCCTCAAAGTGCAATGCACACTCAGTGGAGTCATGCTTTTTGTCTACATCAGGTAGTAAACATCGTAATCATCTATCGGGAACACATCATAATCAAGAAGCATAAATGTATTAATGTCCCGGAGAAAGTCCGGATCACTTGCGAGCAAGTGTGTCCTCAAGGAAAATAAGTTTTGTAAGTGCGCTTGAGGCGGGATGTTACATACACCTCTTGGTCTAAACTTCGTCGAAGTTTCACCGATTATAAATGTAGAAATAAATGTACCACAATATCATAAGTACCACGGTATCATAAGTCTATCTATCAAGAAAAAAATGGAAACTATTGGCGCATATCATCGTCCCTCCAGGAATTAGAGTCACGGTTATAATGTCGGTGGACCTTGAAGCCCGATCTACCGTTCGGCGTCGTAGCTGTCGAATGCGATGATCTAATATGCGGACCAGATCAACCATGAGTGTTCCCTCGTTTGATACCTGCAATTAACTCAGGTCAATCACATGTGGGATCACTAATATAATGTCTCAACGGATACGTGAAAACATCGTTACATAAGCCTCAAAGAATCATGAAAGGCTATTCGATAAGCCACGGGCCCCTTTCTCTCAACAATCCAGAAGGTCCCACGAACCTGGGAGAGTGTTTAGCTCCCTTTACAAACTTGGTCGAACTCCTATGTGGTTTCACCCACAAGAAAAATATGTCACCAACCACATAACTGCAGTCAATGTGATGCACATCAACATAAATATTATGTCAATACTGTGCTTCTTTAATCCTTTGTCTTATGGTTTCATTTTCTCTTCTATTTCTTGGATCCGCCGGTCAACCGGGACCTATCCTCAAGCCCGTGCGATCAACTCAGAGCGTCCAACGGTCAAAGCCATAAAAGAAACTCGAAAAACGCCATCTTAATGGTGCTCACGTTTGTAGCGAACTCTACTAGAGGCAGGTACTCCCAACACTTTTGTTGGTCCATGACATACAAGAACAACATGTCTTCCAAGATTTGAAAGGTTAAGTTCGTTCATAGATGCGTAGATGGGTCTGCAGATTGTCACGCGGCTAAATTCAATTGTTTTCCCAAAGCTTCTTGGAAACTTGTCGAAAATCATCTTGTAAACACCAATCCTCGATCGGATATAATCTTTTTAGGCATTGCCATGTGACCTCACAATCTCAGCGATAAAAACTCGCTATGTCAGATGCGTCGATAGATCCTTAGGAATAAGAGTGAGCGCTTTTTGTGAGTGTCTACTACAAAATCTAGTGCGTGTCTCCTTCGCAGTCGATTAAAATCCAACAATAAAATCATCGAAATAACTTCCCCAGATTTTTGGAATGGCATGTGGTTGAGTAATCTTGCTGGGTGTCTATATGTTGACCTTTACCTGCTGCTACTCGAGACATCTAGCCACAAAGTGGACTATGTCATCCTTCATTTCGCTTCGAGGAAGAATAAGGGTTTAGGTATGCCCTCATCTTAAGTGACTCTGGTGAAGGAACCATTGCAAAGCGCTCTATGAGCCTGTTCGGATCAACGTCCACTGTTAAAATGGATTTGGCGGTACGGAAATATGACCTCTAAACCTCAATAACCCATTTCTATCAAAAATAAAATCCCTCCTTATCATTGGTACCATGGTATTGCTTTGTCGATAAAATCCTCGACTTCTTTGTTGATCCTTCGTCCGCAGTACGTAAAGTGAGAATCTTCTCCGCGATAGATTAAGTCTGAAGAGGCGAAACACGAAATATGCGTGGCCTCTGAATCAAAGTATCCACCACTCAGTTCCTTTGTTCCCTTTATGTAAGTAATCTTTCGGTCGTGCTTCGCTAAGCAATTCCGACTAATGTCGTTTATGCGGCGATGTTCGGATAAACTGTAAGTAAAGAATAATGTTGTAATCCACAATGATCAATCTTTAATTCAAATTTTCATCCAACAAGGGTAGTGTCTCCATACCTTTAAAGGGAATATACAATGGCTAATAACTCTAAATCATGTGTGTATTAGTTTCCTCATGCCTTCTTAGTTTCCTGAAATGTAAGCAATCACTCAACCATCTTGCACGGCGGGACTCTGCCCAACCCTTCCTTGGATGCGTCGGTGCATACCAAGTGCGTCCATGTCGAGGGACCTTTAGTATCGACAGCTGTTGTCAGCAACAACTCTTTAAGCCTCTCCGAGAGCTTTCTTGTTCTATGTCCAAACAAACTTCTTGCTTTCTTCTGCAATTCCGTGATGGATTTGCTATCTTTGAAAATCCTTCAAAAACCATCGATGGTATCACGCTAATCCCATAAAACTACTCGCCGTGACATTTGTCGTATGAAGCCATTCCATGGCAACCTAGGCAAATTTGGATCCACGGTGGCTCTGCCGAGATGACATTACCCTAAGTAGGTAGATGTGATTGATAAAGAACGTTGGACAACTTCGCCTGGTTGTGCCATGCTTGTGAATTACCAAGCGCAAGTTTTCGTCATGCTCCTCTGTCATCGAGTAGATCAAAATGCTCGTCCAATGAATACTTGGATGAACTTGTCCAAATTCTCTTCGTGCAAATTTGCAGTTCATCAAACAAAGCGGAATACTACAGGGCATTTGTCAATCAAGCGGTCAAATAGTAAATTCGTAATGTCTAAATCTTGTCTTAATGGCGGTCTTAGGGACATCATCCTCCTTGATCCGTAGCGGTACCACGATGTAAATCGATCTTGGAGGTAAAATTAAGCACCTTCATTTGATCAAAGCGGTCGTCAATTCTTGGTAAGGGAATGCGATTCTTATTCGTATGCTTGATGAGTTAGTGACCAATTAATGCAGTATCCACGATCCGATCCTCTTTGAATGAAAATAGCGAGTTACACCATGGTATTTTACTAGAACGATATCAATCGAGTCGACAACTCTTTCTGTTGCATTTTTAACTCTTACAACTCAGGTTGACATCCGATAAGGAGTTCAAGCTATCGGTTCGGTCCCAGTTCGAGGTCTATAGTAAACTCAATTCTCTTTCCGGCGGCATCCAGGCAACTCCTCTGCAAAACACGTCCGCAAAATCCTTCACCACCAAAAGGTGTTCATACGCTACTCCCTTTTTTCGTTTAGCGGATTTGCATAGCTTACACCCTTGCACATACTCTTCGTGGCTATGGGAAGAGATGAACCTCGAGACCTCCACAGTTTTAGATCCACAAATGCCCGATCTATGTCCTTCATCGCTCGACCAAGCTTCGACCTCGCCGTCTTACAATTGAGTATGCGCCTCATCGTTTCCAACCAATCCATACCAATCCGCGATGTCGCATAAGATCCTAAGAGCGTGATGTACAAGTTGACCCTCATCACAAAATCTCCCAGGTTAAAGGAACAGCCCATAACCTTTCCTCCAAAATTCTATTTGGCTCCCAAATCCAACTCTACAAATATAAACTCATCCCATTCAACTTCCTTTACCTTAAACCTTTTCAGCGCTGCACCAGAAAAAAAAATATTTGTAGCACCTCGATCTATCAAAACACTAAAATACTGATCAAATATCATACCTGAAGTCTCGAGAAATGTAAACCGATGCTCGACCTAGTGGTTATTCACCACTGCATGAGTCCAATGGGCCTTGCCCATATCTCTAACTATCCGGTAGGTTCGGCTGATCTAAAACTCGTCCTCTCCATAGGGCCGGTCGAGAACGGTAATTTAATGGCTCACCACCGTCAACACCCTTCTTCCGACCAAGTAGTCCACGGTGCGTGAAGATGGCAACCAGAAACCTAGTTTATTCTATTTGAGGCAGGACTCTATTCCGTAGCTACATTGCTCTTGTGAAAGTCCTCGATGGGGTAATACTGTGGCGAGGCAGCGATCATCGATGAATTAATAGCAAAGTGGATCCCTCAAGGCCGCTGATACCGAGCATATGTCTGCGCTGAGTGTACGTTTGCTGGAAATTGCCGGATGAACCACCTGCGCGGTCGGCGGAAGTCTGAATTACGATCCTGTGATAAGCTCCTCCTACACTATGAGGGCCTTTTGAACGACAACATGCAAGGTTTGAGGCAATGGAATCTAAGCACTTTTCTCCACCGAGGTTGGCGTTGGAACCAAACTGCGAACCTGTTGACCTTGGAAGCTACCGATTGTTACGGTGCGGTATGCCGGCGTCCGCTAAATATTACCTGTGCTGGAGCGTCACGACCTCCACTGAACTTCTTAATCACGTTAAGAACTCAGGCAGGGTTGGCGCCAATAGTCCACCAGAAGATACCATGAGCGTTTACCGAAAGCGGTTCCACGGCGACGCGTCTTCCAAGCAGCCATGTTTAGCTATGGCGAAGGCGACTTCCACCATAGAAACGGTGCGCCCGCCAGTTGAAATACCGCCAATGGGACCTTCATGTTTGGAGTATATTACGTGAAGTCGCGGCTTATCCATATACCGGCAAACTCCATTTCAGCGTGCCGGGGCACCAAAAGAACTTCGAATTTCGCCTTCGCAGGTTCGCGGTGGAAAATCACTACCCTATAGCGGTGGAATTAACGTGGGAACTACGGTGTCCGTGCTTCCATTTCATCCCGATAGGCGTCATTTCGGGCATGCGGCGAAGATATAAATCAAATTGCTGACGCCGGCAAAATTTCGGTCGCATCTGTCACGAGAACACCTTTCCGTATACCGGGGTTATACTTCCCTCAAAGGCGTGGATCTTCGAATCGCTCTCCTATTATCCGGAAAGGTCTCTACAACTAGATTGTTCCTTTAATCGGCGCAGTGTGAATAGTAAAGTATAATTCGTATAATGGAATCAAGTCCTTGGTCGAACCGACTCTTATACCATAATGTGGCGACCTCCTGGCTACGATAAAGGCTAAAGGCATGTGCGGGTATAACGTTTGGGTGTATGCTGCGATGGCAAATTGGCAAACGCGGCTCCGTAGCCACTCGACCGTAACGAAGTTGGCGGTGGTAGAAGTTGGAAGGCACACACAATGATGCTTTGCAACAAATGGACCATAGGTATGGAGTGCACAACACAACATTAAAAGACATCACGGGGTGCATAAGTAAGAATTAAAGGGGAAGAATCCGTAATTGTTAGGGTTACTATTTCTACGGAAGAGTTTAGTCTTATGTCTCGAAGAGATTAGGCGAATCTGGCCATTTTCGGTGAGAAACTAGTAACTGAACTAGAACAAAGGCGCCAAGCAAAGGCGAACAACGGGCGACCTGACATATCCCAATGACAACAAGCAATAAGCGTATGAACGCCGACCTTAACAGATGTAAGCTGAAAGCGACGCGGTGTTAAAGAAGTACGGTACAACCCGCAGATGGAAGAATCAACGTGAGTTTACCCTATTTACGCATAAAAGCGGAGCTTTTGGTCTTATGTCTTCGAAGAGGTCAGAGCGGGCTCTGGCCGACTTCACCGGCGGCTTATTGTCTAAATGATTAACGGCGAAGGTGAAACCCTGCGCTAAAAAGATGAGACTCTTGATGAAGCCTTTGGATTATTTACCGCGAGAAAAATCCACCTACGGATATGTCTCCCACAGGCTACCGGTTGACTATATCGATGACACATAAGCAGACCAGGTGAAAGAACGATCTCGTCAAGGTACAACAACAACTCAAGACAACCACTAACTCTACGGGCGTGCGTAATGCAGAAGGGACTCAAGCCGATGACCAATCAATGTTAAGACAAGGTAGTTCCTAGGACTCAAGGCATTTAATTTCAGATCCATTAAATTGCATCCATTAATTCAATGGTGCACTCAACTTTACACATGATAAGACTAGATGATCAACTATAGATAAGAAAGGAGAATCCACAAGAGTTGGAATGCAGTAGCGAACTAATTACATATTTGATCAACATTAAGTTAAGGATAAAGAATATAATCATTATATTTTAAGCATGCATCTACATCATTCCAAGATCATGGGTATAAACCATATTATCATTCATCAATCAATATTTAATCATTGTGCAAGGTTAAAATAATTAAAGGTCAATCGAGCAGCATTGATATTTAGGGGCACAGGGAAATCTAGATATTAAACCATCAACATGGACAATTTAAAAGCGTTAGAAAAGAAGTTAAATCAACAAAGGAAAACCTTCATAGAACGAGTGGTCCTATGACTAACAACCATTACTTACATCCAGTTGTTGTTGCGTGCAACAGGTTTAACATATATACCTCACACATTATATTAAAATTTGTGGCGCAATGGTTCTGATTATTTTAACTAGTCATTCATCAACATTGAATGGTCATTGTGCAATAGATGCTACCCATTATGCCTTCCTACTAGAGAATCTAATAATTGAGTATTGTTTCCCTTTTGGTTAACTTCCTAGTCAAATAATACTTTTGGTGAATAATAGAACAACCAATTAGATGGAATAAATTATTCAACAATTCATGGTTACATCAACAGAACATTTTCATTTTATCAATTGAACAAAAGAAACTCAACATAATTCCAAACTTGTTAAGGAATATAGGGATATCATCATTTTCTTTATCCTAAAATGGAGTAGAAGGTTAATATAACTATCAAAATAGAAAAAAATGACAAGGTAGCAAGGATTGTCAACTAAGGACAATAAACATACTCTAGCAGGATTGAGACACTAACATCCATCATTACCAACGATTAGATTTTTTTTTTATATTCTTAAATTCATTGTAGTGACAAAAGCCTAATACCCTTCAAAAGGAGTTTCATATTCATAAAAGGAAACCATGGAAGGTGATGCACATATATCAAGTTGAAAACATGTATAGATTCATTATCAAATTAAGATTAGTTTTATTTTTATTTTTACATTCAAGGTAAAAAATGAATCAAAGATCCTTACATAATCCAATAATAATATTATTTATATTTTATAGAGACAATCTTAGGAGAGGAGTCCCGTTAAGGAGAAGTGCATGGGTACAGTCTGGTTAGGGATATCACGGAGCAGAACAATCGAATTTTAGGTGAGATTTGCTGATGAAGGCCAGTGATAAAAACAACGAGCATTAAGGAAATTAGCGTACTGAATACCAACTAAAGGAAACGGCTGAGTGTCATCAATTCGTTGAGAGATGGCCAACAAAATCGCAGAGGTAAACGCCCAATAAATACAAACGAAATGCCATTTAAAATGCCCAATAAATACAACGAAACCCACGGTAAAGATGGTCCCTTGAATATGAAGAAACTCAATATAAGAATGGCCAGCGTATGTAACAGCAATATCACAAAGAAAGCGCACCGCAATGATAGCGGCCAATAACACAATATAAAAGCGCGCACACACCAATAGCGTAATAACGCCCAATGCGCCCAATAACGCCGCAATAGCGCTGCAGTAATGTAGCCCAATAACCACGACAATAGCATACCGCGGCAATGATGCACCGGTAATAGCACCACGACCATAATGCCCACGAAATTATGGCCCACAGTCAACTAAAACGAAAATCCGGTGGAACGGAAAAAACAATCGGGTTGCCAATTTAAAATTACTCATATGAGCCGAGAGTTTACTCTGAGGGTTAAATTGGGCGCTGTAAAGAGATTATGATTTACCAATTAAAATTTTCCTAACATGCGATTTCATTGTTGGGGTTAGGGTATTGAGAACACCGGTGAATATATAAAGCCTTGAGGATCGAGATAACAGCATACAGGAGAAATAACAATGCAGTGAAATGAACATTGCGCCCGTGAATATATAGGGCACTTCGGATCAGCAGAAATAACAATGCCGAGGAGGAAATAACAACACTCAGCGAGAAATAGCAATGCCAGAGGAATTTAAATCTACTTGCGGGAAAATAAAAAAGAAACCATGATGGAATTTGCCCTGAAAACTGGGAGCCACATAAAATTGAAATTGGCTTTGGGCATTGATCAATCCGCAGGGGTTAAACAATTACGTTAAAGCGTACAAGTTTTCTTTTGAAATCGAAAATCTAAGTGTTAGCATGGCGAAATTAACGCGAAAGAGTGAATTCTCCGGCAAGTAAATGGCTAACCCTCTGCTAGAGGATGGGTAAAAATTATGCCGGACGGTGTCATTATATTCACGAAAAAAAAAAAACATTGGAGTCCATGATAACATTTAAATTGCGAATGTAAAGTAGGTCTACTTTACCAGTTTAAGATCATACCATTGCCTTATGCCTTCTTTGGAAGATGTCCCGTGTTTTCAGGTGCGTAATCCCGCCCTCCGTGCATCCAGCTCACCGACCCGCTTGAGAAGCTCGGAACCTCGATAATTGCTAGAATTTTCACCTTCCCCCTTAGCCCCAGAACGTGAAGGGTACCGGATCGGAGATAAGACGCTTCTCGGCTCGCCTCTCAGGCTGAGCTACCACTCCAATCTGAACTGAGAAAAACCCAACACCTCACAAGCAACCCGTCAAGCAACAAATCGGCAGCGTAACGTTAAGCTAACCGTTCATCCCCTTCTTTTATAGAATTTGAGACCCACCTACTTTTCCTAAATCGTGACCAATTTAATTTTAATGACAATCCTCTAACGATTCTCACGTAGATCCAAGTGTCCTCATCCCCGCGTTCTCCAAAATTAATTTCTTTTTAATAATTAAAGACTCATTTCCCCTCACCCCACTGGTAAATCCTAAAAATTACTCCTAGGGTTCTAGATCCCCTCTCATGCTTTTAATAACTTTCCTAAAATGAAGTTGTTGATTTTTAGTAACTCCTTAATTCTTGATTCCTTTTTTTTTCTTTTATTTTCCTGTGGGTAGATTTAAATTCTGTGGCATTGTTATTTCTCAGTGAGTGTTGTTATTTCTCTGTGGCATTGTTATTTCTCGGTGATCTGAGTTCTATATATTCGCTGGCGTGCTGAAATTATTTCGCTGGCATTGTTATTTCTCTGTGGCGTTGTTATTCTCAGTGATCTGCGTTTTATATATTCGCTGGTGTTCTGAAATTTTAACCCCAACAATGAAATCTGCATGTGTTAGGAAATTTTAATTGGCAAATCATAATCTCTTACAGGCGCTCTGAATTTAACCCCGTAGTAAACTCTGTCTGCGTTATAAATTTTAAATTGGCAACCCAGATTGTTTTTTTCTTCTGTCTGAACTTGGATTTTCGTTTTTAGTTGACTGTGGGCGTCATAATTCTCGGTGGGCATTATGGCTGTGTGCGTTATTGCTGTGTGCATCATTGCTGTGTGCGTTATTGCTGTGTTATTGGGCGTTATTGCTGTGTGCGTTATTGCGGTGTTATTGGGCGTTATTGCTATGTTATTGGGCGTTATTGCTGTGTGCGTTTTTATACTGTGTTATTGGGCGTTATTGCTGTGTGCAGTTTTCTTTTGTGATATTGGGCGTTGTTATATACAGTGGGCTATTCTTATATTGAGAGTTTCTTCTTATATTCAGTTGGATGATCTTTACCGTGGGTTTCCTGTTGTATTTATTGGGCATTTTAAATGGCATTTCGTTTGTGTTTATTGGGCGTTTACCTCTGCGATTTTGTTGGCCATCCCTCGACGAATTGATGACACTCAGTCGTTTCCTTTAGTTGGTATTCAGTACGTCAACGAATTGATGACACTCAGTCGTTTCCTTTAGTTGGTATTCAGTACGCTAATTTCCTTAATGCTCGTTGTTTTTATCGCTGGCCTTCATCAGCAAATCTCGCCTAAAATTCGATTGTTCTGCTCCGTGATATCCCTAGCCGGACTGTACCCATGCACTTCTCCTTAACGGGACTCCTCTCCCGAGATTGTCTGTACAAAATATAAATAATATTATTATTGGATTATGTAAGGATATTTGATTCATTTTTTTACCTTGAATGTAAAAAAAATAAAAATAAAATAAAAACTAATCTTAATTTGATAATGAATCTATACATGTTTTCAACTTGATATATGTGCATCACCTTCCATGGTTCCCTTTGTATGAATATGAAACTCCTTTTGAAGGGTATCAGGCTTTTGTCACTACAATGAATTTAAGAATATAAAAAAAAATAAAAAAAATCTAATGAGTGGTAATGATGGACGTTAGTGTCTCAATCTTGCTAGAGTATGTTTATTGTCCTTAGTTGACAATCCTTGCTACCTTGTCATTTTTTTCTATTTTGATAGTTATATTAACCTTCTACTCCATTTTAGGATAAAGGAAATGATGATATCCCTTTATCCCTTAACAAGTTTGGAATTATGTTGAGTTTCTTTTATTCATTTGATAAAAAAAAAATGAAAATGAAATTGTTGATGTAACCATGAATTGTTGAATAATTGATTCCATCTAATTGGTTGTTCTATTATTCACCAAAAGTGTTATTTGACTAGGAAGTTAACCAAAGGGAAACAATACTCAATTATTAGATTCTCTAGTAGGAAGGCATAATGGGTAGCATCTGTTGCGCAATGACCATTCAACGTCGATGAATGACTAGTTAAAATAACCAGAACCATTACGCCACAAATTTTTAATATAATGTGTGATGTATATATGTTAAACCTG
>SNQJ01S0197844.1:0-17243 GCA_010110895.2 Picea sitchensis | reverse complement strand
GAGACACCCTCGGTACCGCAAGACCTCCAAGCCATCCTTTCTAAACATCAATTGGTCTTTTCCACTCCCCAAGGCCTCCCTCCTTCCTGTGGTGTTCATGATCATTCCATTCCCCTTGTACCAGGAAGCCTTCCTCCCAATATACGTCCATTTCGTCACCCCTTTTCCCAAAGAAATGAAATTGAGAAAATGGTCTAGGAACTCCTTAATACAGGCATTATCTTCCCTAGTACAAGCCCCTATTCATCTCTCATGGTCATGGCCCTAAGGAAAGAAGGTTCTTGGAGAATGTGTCTTGAATTTCATGCCCTCAACAAAGTTACCATCAAAGACAAATTCCCCATTCCTGTCATTGATGACCTCCTAGATGAATTGAGTGGCACCCAATTCCTCATTAAATTGGATCTTCGTTTGGGCTACCACTAGATACGTATGAAAGAGGTAGATATTCCCAAGACTGCCTTTAGAACTCATGAGGGCCACTATAAGTTTTTGGTCATGCCCTTTGGCTTGTGTAATGCCCCCTCCACATTCCTAAGCCTCATGAATCATGTCTTCCATCCTTTTCTCTGCCATTTTGTCTTAGTTTTCTTTGATGATATCATCATCTATATCAAAACCTAGACAAACCATATTGCTCATGTGGATCGAGTTCTCCATCTACTCTCTCAGCACCAACTTTTCCTAAAACAGTCTAAATGTAATTTTGGCGCCTCCGAAGTAGAATACTTGGGTCATCTGGTTGGCAAAGATGGTGTCAAGGTGGATCCTAAAAAGATTGAATCTATGCAAGACTAGCCTCACCCAAAGACTCTTAAGAGTTTGCGTGGATTTCTAGGTTTAACAGGGTATTATCGTAAGTTTGTTAAGAATTATGGGAAGATTGAAACACCTCTCACTGATCTCCTCGAAAAGAACTCGTTCACTTGGACTCCAACGGCTTCTCAATCTTTTCAAACTTTGAAAATGGCCATGTGCACCACTCTAGTCCTCATCTTTCCTGATTTCACAAAGAACTTTGTGTTGGAATGTGATGCCTCGGGGAAAGGAATTGGTGCTATCCTTATGCAAGAAGGTCTACCTTTGGCCTTTACCAGCAAGCAACTATCTGAAAGAAATCTAGGCAAATCCATATATGAAAAGGAAATTTTGGCTATTCTGTATGCCATGGATCTGTGGCATCCTTATCTATTTGGGCAACGGTTCTAAATTAATATAGACCATCAAAGCCTCAAGTTTTTTCTAGAACAATGCATTTCCTCCCCAGAACAACAAAAATGGGTAACTAAACTCTTTGGATATGATTATGAGATCATTTATAAGAAAGGAAAAGACAATGTGGTTGCGGATGCACTTTCCCAAAAATATGAAGATGAAGGATCCCTTTTTTCTCTTTCATTCATTATACGAGATTGGCTCCAAGCCGTTCACGAGGAATGGATACAAGATCCCAAAAGTTCGTAGTTGATCCAGCAATTGCATTCCAATGCTCCAGCTTCCCCGGGGTACTCTTGGCTCCATGAGGAACTTCGATACAAAGGTCATTTGTATTTAAGTAAACAATCAAATCTTAAATCCACGGTACTTTCTGAGCTTCATGCTACACCCTCAACAGGGCACTTCGAGTTCAAGAAAACCTATGACAGGGTCAAATGTTCCTTTTTCTGGGATGGTATGAAATAGGACATTCGTAATTTTGTAGCTGAATGTGACGTGTGTCAACACAACAAGGGAGAAACAGTCAAATCACAAGGCACACTTCAACCGCTCCTGATTCGACCTGCTTTTTGGAAGGATATCTCTATGGATTTTACTACCGGCTTACCCAAATCGAGAAACAAATCTGTCATCATGGTGGTTTTTGATCACCTTTCCAAGTATGATCATTTATGTGCCTTTCAACACCCGTTTACAACATCCACGATGGCTCAAATATTCATGGATCAGGTCTTCAAGCTTCATGGTATGCCGCACTCTATTGTTTCTGATCACGACCCAAATTTCATAAGAAATTTTTGGCAAGAATTGTTTAAGATACAAGGCACATAATTGCATCTCAGCACAGCTTATCATCCCTAGAATGATGGAAAAATAGAAGTTCTCAACAAGTGTTTGGAAACATATTGAGGTGTTTTGCCTCAAAAAAGAAAAAATAGTGGGCTCAATGGTTACTCCTAGTTGAATGGTTGTACAACACTTCAAACCATACAAGTACACACAAGACTCCTTTTGAAGTAGTATATGGACAAAATCTACCTTTAGTTCTCTCATACTTACCGGGTGCCTCGAAGGTCTAGGTGGTTGACCTAACACTTACAACTCGAGAGGCTATTATTCGTACCCTCAAAGAGAATTTGTTCATGGCACATAATCGCATGAAGCAACAAGCAGATCAAGGTCTCTCTGAAAGTCAATTTGTTGAAGGGGATCAAGTGTTTCTTTGACTGCAACCTTACAAGAAAAATTCTCTCAAGGTCGAGCATTGTCAGAAGCTAGCGCCCAAATTTTATGGTCCTTATACCGTGATCAAGTGTGTGGGACAAGTCGCCTATTAGTTAGTTTTGCCCAACC
Organism: Picea sitchensis; assembly: GCA_010110895.2. NCBI lineage: Eukaryota > Viridiplantae > Streptophyta > Pinopsida > Pinales > Pinaceae > Picea > Picea sitchensis. The sequence goes on along the minus strand of SNQJ01S0197844.1, from coordinate 14,672 downwards.
ATTCGAAGCTACATCCTATTTTTCATGTTTCATGCTTAAAGAACCTGATTGGAGCTAAGTGCCAAATTCAAACCAACCTTCCAGAGTTAGCTAAAGAAGGATCCATTTGGCTACAACCAGAAGCAATTTTGGACCAGCGTGAGCATCGCCTATGTCAGAGAAATATCACAAAAGTTCTAGTCCAGTGGAAAGATACAACTCCAGCAAACGCCACTTGGGAACCAACTACCATTCCGCAGCAATTTCCTCATCTCAAGCCTTTAGGACAAGGTTGTTTTTAAGGGGGAGGACATGTTAGGGTCCTAACCCGCACATAGGTAGAACAATATATTTGGATGTAATAAAGCTGAATATTAATAAGGCCTTTCAATAAAATAGAATAGGGCGGATGTAAGAAGACCTAATAGAAGCTTACGTTTCTAGAAGGATATTCCTCTAGATGCTTTTTTTTAGTATTTATAGGAGTCGAGGGTATGAGAACCCTATCTTGGATATTATTGTAATACAACTCTTCTCAACTGGAGGTTTCCCCCTCAAAGAGGCCCGTGAACATTGCTTTCAGATTCAAAGTGCTATTTATGTTGTTATTCTTATATCATTTCAGTGTTGTTGTGGTGAATGTTCTGGTTATATTGTTGTTATTCTTCCATTACTAGCATTTTATTTCTATTCTGCATACATTTTATATCTGGTATATTACAGAGTGAGTGGTGATCTAGCTAAAATCCTATCCCAATAATCCATCGAAGTCGACGATTCCTCCATCCGAGTCTCGATTTTCATTTTATGCCGAGTTTCAAGTGGCATCCCAAACCATTTTGGGGATTCTTGTCCAATTTCTTCGTAGGGAATAAAAAGATTAAGGCACAACATGACGTAGCATGGAAAGGAAAGGCATCATATGGAAAGGCATGGTATGGAAATACAAGGAATGGAAAGTGAATGAAAGGCATGTCATTTCAAGGCATGGTATGGAGGGGCACGACATGGAAAGGCATACCATACGATAGCAAGGCATGGCATGGAAATACATGGCATGGCATGGCATGGCATGGAAACACATGGTAGGGTAAGGCATGCAAAGTAAATCCATGGCATGGCATGGAAACACATGGCAAGGAAAGGCATGCAAAGGCAAGCCATGGCATGGCATGGCATGGCAAAGTATGGCATGGTATGGAATGGCATGGCAAGGTAAAGCAAGGAAATACACCTTGACACCTTTTATTACATTTTTGTCATAATTTTCAACCCTTTAGGGCTTGATGTGTTGAATTTTTTCTTTGGAAGGATTGGCATTTGGATGTGGTCTAGTTGAATGAGTATTGAGAGAATCTTCAAAATTACCTATAAACTGGTTAATTCTCAAAGGAACTTTGAAGCATATTACACTAGGCCAAAATGTCGTAGAAAAATATCCATTTGTGAAATACAAGAGAAGAATATATATAGACCAATTAACTCTCAAAGGATTTTTATAGGCAACAATAATCACATATATCACACAATGGAGAGGGTTTTCACTTATAGTTATGTAATAGAATTTACAATTGAAATTTAAAATGTATCACATTTTTTTACGATCTATACTAATGTTTATTGGAATTGTTGCATGTTTTACAACACTGGAATGACTTCTTATTTGTAACTTATTTGAAATTTTATTATGGTATGGGCACTTTGATATGATGTAATATGATTATGGTTTCGTTTCATATGTTGTAATATTAGAAATATAACACAAAACTTACATATTGCATGAAATAAATAATAACTTTTCATTTTGAATGTTCTTTTTTGCAGAATACGAGTCTTCCAGAAGATCCAGTTGATCCTCATGAGACAGATCCACATTATAATGGGTCTGATACAAACATGGGATATGATGATGATGAGTCAGATGAAGAAGACACTATGAATGATGACGATGATGACCACAATGATGATTATCAAGATAATGATCATGACCTAGTTGTTGGTAGTATCCAGTGACATTGATCATATAGACTCCATCATTGATCATTGTTGTATATAGTTATGGTGCCTATTTTAATGTTTATTATCATATGTATCATTTTCACTTGCAATACCATATTGTTGAGTTTTATCATTTTTACATTTATCATTTTGACTTATACCATTTGGAGATATATCATCTTAACTTACATCGACTGTTGGCTATGTATCATTCTGACATGTTATTGATCTATTGTCACATTTTACTTTCACTTGTTGTAGTTATATATGATGATGATCTTATCAATATTAAATATATAAGTTGTTTGACATGATACTTATCTAATATTGATATATTTGACTAATTTTAATTATAGATGATGATCATGTTATAATCATTATCTTATTATTTTATATATATTGTATGTTGTAGGTTTTATTTAGATGGATATATTTTTTTTGTAAATAAGAAGTGTAAGTATATTAATATCCTTCGAAAGGTAAAACAGAGTAGCAAAATACAAAGATGACCGAGTTGCAGTTACTGGACTGCTACAGTCATGGGGAAACCAATCCAGCCAGCCCATTCAACCCACTAGTCAAACAAGTCATAAGTTAAACCAGTAAAAGGAGTAATCATATTGTTTATCATCTAAGACCTAGATCCTGATTAGACTGACAAACACTGAAAGTTTAGACACCTGGAAGGTAGTCGAACCACGTGGCGGGAAGGTCTCCTGGCCAAGGCTCTTCCTCAATATATGTCGCCTCATCGTCCCATTGCTTGCCATCTTCCTCGTTGCACGCAACTCCCTTGATGTCATCCTCTCTCTCTTCCTTCTTCTGGCCTATTTCTGCTGGACTCTGCACTTTGTTCTGATCTTCACCTTTAGCGGCCGCGGGGTCCTCCATTGGACTGGTTTTGATAGGATCCAAGAATAAAGCCTCATGCATGGATGAGAGAATTTGAAGAAATCTCACCACCTTTACATCCGTAGCATGTAGGCGATAATGTAGATCCGCTACCTCCTGCCTAAGTTCAAAAACCAGGTCATGCAGTACAGACAGGCTATCTTTGAATTGCACCTTATCAAAGGAATCAGGGAAATGAGGTCCTGCCCTCTTAGGCTCACCTTGAAGAGAAGGTTTGCTGCCCAGGTTTCCCAGAGGGTCATGGAATGGCATGGCGTTAGAAGGATACGCTGAGGGGTCTTGAGAAATCTGTAGGAGTGAAATTGGCATTCGTGGAATTATAACCATTGAGTTGAACTGCAGAGCTTGCAAAGAGATAGGAGTAGACTTAGAATGATGGCGTGGGGAGGAATCAGTGGAGTTCGAGTCAGGAGGCATGATTGAGGGCCTTCGATTCTTCCAGGGAGAGCCCCGCCTTGGTATTCCCCTTGGTCGTGTCATTGGATACTCGGTGCAACTGGCAGAGGAAACTAAGGCCGCCCAGTGGAGGAGTATGACAGGGATCGCCTCGATCCAGTGGATAAGAACAGAGATAAGCCTATGCTGCGAAGGGATGAGCCCTGTGGCCAACATACAGAAGTGAATCACAAACATATTGAACCAATCCATTCAAATTCACAGCGAAAGGGAAAGGACTGCTGCGTAAATGCTCCTTCGCATCGCCATAAAGATCATTTAAACTCCGGGTAGGGTGGTGGGCTATGGAACAAGCCCATCACGTGGCACCATGCCATGATGCCCAGTACCTTCACCCATCTCTTGCCACGATGACCGCTCTGACACCCCATCCGGGGGTATTTAGATGGATATTTAATAAGTATAATGATGTTGTTATTTTGTATGGATGTCCAGTTCAGTAAAAAATATTTATAAAAGCTATCATATAAAATACTTCAAATGCAATATGGATTACTCTATAATAATATAAGTTTTTTAAGATACATGATATATTTAACTAATTAAATTGAAATATAAAAAGTTAAATTACTAAATGGAATCTAAAAATGACACACTATGAGTTGTTAAAATAGAATCAAAATGTGGCTCTAAAATGGAAGTAAAACTCAACATTAAATTTGAAGCCATACTTGGAGCTATTTCTAGATCTAAGTAGGAAGCTAAATTGGTTGCTTAACAAGAAGAAAAACTAGATTCTAATTAAGAAGCAAATCCCAACACTAAAAGGAAGCAAACCTTAGACCTAAAAAATAAGCAAAACCAGACACTAAAAAGGAAGAAAACCTTGGAACTAAAAGGAAGCAAACCATGGAGCTAACAAGGAAACAATTCTGGAAGCAAAAAATGATGCAATAATGGAAGCACATCTTGGTGTTAATTTGGAATCCAAAATTGAATCTATTTTCAACACTACACTAGAAGAAAAACATGAAGCATTATTGGATGATAAACTAGGCGCCACACCTGGAGCTAAACTATGCACTAAACCAAGATTTAAACTAGGAGATAAACTAGGATCTAAACTAGGTGCTAAATCAAGAGCTAAACTAGGAGTTATACCAAGAGTTAAACTAGGAGCTAAACTAGGTGCTAAACCATGAGCTAAACCAGGAGCTAACCTAGAAGCTAAACCAGGAGCTAAACTAGGTGCTAAATCAGGAGATAAATTAGGCACCACACGTGGAGCTAAACTAGGCGCTAAACTAGGAGCTAAACAAGAAGCTAAACTAGGTGCTAAACCAAGAGCTAAACTCGGAGCTACACCTAGAGCTAAACTAGGCACTAAACCAAGAGCTAAACGAGGAGCTAAATTAGGCGCCACACCTAGAGGTAAACTAGGATCTACGCCAGGAGCTAAACTAGGCACTATTTTTGGGCATTATTTAGGGAGCTATATCACATTGTAGGCGCTAATCTGTGCACAAAATCAGGAGAAAAACTAGGAGCTCAATAAGAAGCAAAACTAGGCGCTAAAAATGGAGCAAAACTAGGCGTTAAAAAGGGAGAAAAACCTGGCATGAAACAGGGTGCTAAATTGAGCGCTAAATCCAGTGCCCAAGTGAACACATCGTTTAGCGTTGGGTTTTGCGCCCTCGCATTAGACCAATTGATGCCTTGAAATGCACTAAAATCCAGCACTAAACTAGGCGCTAATGGCCTGTTTTGTTGTAGTGTATATTTAGATGCTCTTCATGTTCTTCTTCAATTTTTGAATAAATTAAAATATCATCGACAAACACCAGCATGAATTTATCTAGATATTGGTTGAATATACTATTCATCAAGCACATAAAGGTTGTTGGTGCATTAGTAAGTCCAAATGAAATCACTACAAACTCATTCGATCGATAAAGTGTTCTAAATGTTGTTTTGTTTACATCTTTGTCCTTTATCGGGACTTGGTGATAACTGGACCTCAAATCTAACTTAGAGAATATTTTTTTCTCTGCCAACTTGGTCAAAGAGATCGATAATTCTAGGTAACGGATACTTATTCTTAATCGTCATTTTATTCAGTTGGAGATAATAAATACACAGTCTTAAAGTTCCATTTTTATTTTTAACAAACAAAACTGGTGCTCCAACGGTGAAACACTTGGTCCGATATACTCTTTATCTAACAATTATTTTAACTCAATTTTTAGTTTTGTTAATTTGGGTATACTCATTCTATAAGGTTCCTTGGACAACAGGGCAGATCCAGGTAGTATATTGATAGAGAAATATATCTCTCTCCTTTGAGTAAGTTCTGGTATTTCTTCTACGAATATCATGTAGGAGCATCGCCAACAAAGCACAAGCATGGAGGACAGCTGGGTGCACTAGCGCACATTTTGAAATATTTTGAATTTCAATTTTATCAATGTATTAATGAGATATCTGACATAAATTTTGAGTAATAAATGTCTTTAAATATTGAAGGTTGAACCATCATGAAAGGTTGATCATGGAATGCATTTCATTTTATGGATCAGATTGGAGTACATATTGGGAGTATGCACTCTTATCTGTCTGATAAAAAATTTATTGTAATAGGAATTAAGTAGTTTATAGATTTTAATTCCATTTAAGGTAGCATGGAGTAGTTGGAGGTAATTCTCTAAGAGAGCGTCTTTGTATAAAGATTTTTAATATTGCTAGTAAGAGTGGTTTTTAGTTGTTGATGATATTTTTTGTCCATTGTTGATAAGAATTGTTGTTGCGGATAAAGGAGAATCGAGCAATAGCTGAATCTATCTTGTGTCGGTCAAGGAGTAGTGAAGAATAGTGTATGTATGTATGTAATTTTCAGCTGGAGGAATATAATAGAGATATTGTCCCAAATGTGTGTATGTGTGTATCTATCTGATTGAATGGTAGAGTTTTCTGTTATTTTCAAATTCCCTATTTTTTTTTTCTTGAATCCATGAATGCATTTGTTTTATTGAATGTATGAGTCATTTGCATGAGGTAGAAAAGTTCCAAATGGGTTCTCTTTATTGAGCGAGTGCCAGGTGTGAATAGTGTCTGCAAGGAGTGCATTACTGAGTTTGTTTCAGTTCAAAATCTCAAAACAGATAGAAGAACGTATAAGTCTACAAGGAGTGCATCGACAGTCGCAAGGAGTGTGAAATCATTCACAGAGGAGTGAGTGAGGAGAGAATCCTGTTGCAAGGAGTGCACAGGTCAATAATTCGACTAAGGGTCAAAGAGATTGTTTAGGGGAACAAATCAAAGAAGGAAATATCATGAGGGAGAGCGGTGGAAAGTTTTAAGGAAAGGAGACCATGAATTTTCTTGTCAAAGTCAGTGAGTGCAAGATTCGTTCTTAGAAGGAGAAGAACGATTCTTGAACATTAGATTTAGTAAAACTAAACAGAGGATAGTTGTGAAGTAATTCGATATTTTGTAGTTCGGAAAGTCGGAAACTTGATGAAGGTCAAGTCACAAAATCCGAAGTCACGATTAAAATCTTGACCATTGATCACAAGAGAACACATGACGACGGGATACAAGAGTTCAGAAGTCGGGAGATTGGAGGTTGGGAATGAAAGATATAGATTTTTGTGAGTCATGAAATCCAAACCATTGTGGAGCCGACGATCTGAGGAGATGCGTGGTGTAAGTTTGGAGACTCAAAGTTGATATATTTGGGAAGGAGTGAAGGAAGGATTAGGAATATCCCTGAAATCTGAAACCGCACAAGAGGTAGACCCACGATCACTGCCATGGTCACTTGCAGAAAAAGGTTGTGTGTGTGGGTAAGGAAATTTCAGGTGCCGCAGAAACCCAAAGAGTTGCTCCGACTCAGAAATCCAAACGATCCAAGACCGAGAGGTCAAGAATCCATTTGGAGGGAAGGGTGTTTACGCCAGAATACATATCTTAACCCATGTAGAACTGGAAAGTCTTCTAAACTTGGACTTCTTTGATTCTCTAAGAGATTATTTACTTGAACATTATATCCTTGGAAACCCCTACTAATACATTTCTTAAATTGCATTTCTCATTTTTTCCTAACAGAAATTGATTTTCTGATTCCTTATAGTGTTCTGACTGTATCATTTTTGTCTTTATACACAAATGACTTTTCGTAACAATTTAATGTCACTTTATGTTTTCCTAACCAGACCATTGCAATAATAATTTCATAAGACCCTAGGGGTAATACATTCAGATTTAACTTTGTAGTCTGACCATTTATATTGAGTTCACAATCAGAAATAAAATCGGTTACCTTTATTTGGGTCCCCGTTGCTAGCTGTACTAACCAAGATTGAGCATGATTTACCTTCTTTAACTTGTTCGATTCTACTAAAGATGGAGTAATATAACTCGAACTAGCTCTTGGGTCAATTAATATAGAATCGTTGTTTAAATAAATTTTACCTTCAACTTCCAGAATAGTGGATTGATGATATGTATGTCTGTCATCCAGAGCTGCAATGATCTTATGCATGCTTCTGCAAATGTCTCCAACTGGTAAATCCTCTTGAATATTATGGAATGAAGTTCTTGTTGATGGGTTTAAGAGTGGACAATTTATCCGCAGGTGGGGTTCTCCACACTCTCAACATTTCAATGGTTCTCTGGTGTTTTCCCCTACCTTCTTAAATCCCAGATTAACTGGTTTATTCCCCTGTTGAGTATTTTGTGTATTAGAGTGATAGTTATTTCTTTGAGATCCATTTTCCATGTTACAAAAAGGGGTTGGTTGGAAACATTTCTTACGTTGATTCATTTTATCTTGTTTCTTGTCTTTCCATGCCTTGGGAATTTCAAATCTCTGTTTGTACTAATCATAGCACATTCGAGCCTTTCTAAACACTTCATTTAAAGACTTAGGATTGTCAAATTCAATTCTTTCCTTGTAAGATTGTGCTAGACAACTTAAGAACCTTTGTATCTTTACCTTATATTCTTTGATGTAAGGCACAAACCTAATCAGATCTAGAAATTTATTTATCAGGTCATCCATAGCCATTTTTCCTAGTCATAGTTTGTAAAATCCCTTAGTTTTTCTTTGGTAATAACTTTCTGATAAGTACTGCTTCTTGAAAAAAAAATTGAATTATGACCATTCCATTCGCTTTTCCTTTAATCCATTTGCTAATTTCAGGGCTTTCAACCAGATACTCTCTTTTTCTTTTAAGTTATAGATGACCATTCTAACCTTCATATTACTAGAATAATTATAAGTATGGAATTATTTCTTTATATCTAACAGCCATGCTTCGACCTCCTCACTAGTGTTTTATTCTCCATCAAAGGTGGAGGGTTTTATTTTTTTGAATTCACCTTCCAGGTGAGCCACTTGTTTTCTCTCTCTTCGTGTAGATGCTTTGTTTTCAGTGATGTGTGTGTGTCTTCGAAAGAACTGTCCTCTTTTTATGTTTCATTATTATAGTTTTTAGAGGACATTTTGTTGACTTCTTCCTCTCTTTCCTTGTCTTTTGGACTCCTTTTTGTTATATGTTTCATAGCAACATTTCATTTATTTCCATCTAGTCTTCTTGTCCCTTATTCAACTTTTTGTTATCTGCTTTAAACACTTGTAATTCCACGATAAGGTTCCTCATTATTTCCAAGACCTGGGTGGATGAAATTCCCTCACTGTTATGTTTTGGGTCTCTAGAAAGCTCTTGATTTTGATTCCCCTCAAGTTTGTTTCCTTCTTCATTCTGTGATGACATTTTCAAAATACACAATTTATTTTGTTTGTAACAGTAAATATATTCATTGTATTTTTCCTTAAAAAAAAAAAAAAATCTTGTGCTACCCTAAGGTCCAAGCATTGTAACCAACAATTCTGATACCATATGTAATGAACCCCAAATTTCACTAAAAATAAAATAAAAAATTGACCAGGAAACTAAATTCTATAATTCAACAACACTATTCCTGACACAAGAAAATATTCCTTATATATCTTAGTCTTTGTTTGTGCGCATAAGATTTTTTTCTCTGTTGGACTATCCATTATAAAATTCTATAGGAGGTTTAAAGTCCAACAAAATATTATTGTTATTATCCATTTAAATTAAATCATAGTGTTTTCATTAGATTAACTCATAATATAATTTACCATGCTACTGTACAAAATGTATTGTTAAAACTTGGTAATTATGACTACCGAAGTCCATAGTATAAATACTAGGGTTACATCATACCCCTGCTATCCATGTTATTTGAATGTCATAAACTATGTTACAAGTCATGTAAGAAATTTACAACCATAAAGTTATAACCCTAGAAAACAAGGAAATATAACTGTCATAGTCTAGAATCCATGCCTTAGGGATAAATAAGATATACATACCATAACACCTTTCCATAGTATAACGATCTATATTTGAAATAATTTTCCATAGTATAAGGATCCATGTTTTAATATAGCACACAATATACACACTACGCATGAGGTTATAATCCAACACACATGTTAACACTATCCACCCGACCCTTTTAGAAATACATAAAACAACATTTAACTTAAATGTTTTTAGGGGCGAAATTTTGCTCATGGGCGAAATTAAGAGGTTTCGAATTTTGATGGGGCGAATTGTTTTTGATGAAGAGGGATGAAGAGCTTTACTATCATTCGCCCTCCATTTATTTTAAAAAAATAATGTTTAAAGGGTTAGTGCATGGTTTATTTACCACAAAGAGGAAAAAAATTAATTTTCGCCAACCAAAATTCGGGCCAAAAGATTCTATTCGCCCCGATTTTTAGCTTAAAATTTGGGCCACAACCTTCCTCGCCCCAATTTTTACCTTAAAAGTTGGGCGAGAACTTTCCTCGCCCCGATTTTTAGCTATGAAGATTTCTAGAAGCATTTTTGTCCTCCCCATCTGCTATAAATTGGGTTTCCAACAATCATTAGCTCCAATTTCATGTTTTGGGTATCTAATTGCGAAGTTGAAACAAAAATCCTCTGCAAATCTTAAATATCATTTCATTCTTTATCAACAATTAGATATATGCTATCATAGAAGTAGGATTCACTGACAAGGACTTCCAAAAGTGGACTGAAAGAGCACCCAAAAAGCCATTTTTCACAGGTAAGATGAGATAAAATTATGAAACCCTCGATTTGGGGTTTCTCTATTGGTTCTTTAAATATTTAATTTTTGTCTTTTTGATGGGTTTTTAGGAGTCTAACTATGAAAAAAAACAATCTCTATTCAATGAACTTTCTTATGGTCTGGTGTTCTATACTTCTGTTTATACAACTTTGAGAATTGTTTTATGTGGAACCAAAGTTGATCTGACTAATGTTAATTTTTAAACTTTGACTGAGACATTACCGAAGGTTTCCTATCAATCCAGAACAACTACAATCTATGAAATTTTTCAAAAATGTGTTTTTATTATAGGCAATGTCCACATTTTCATAACATGTCAGTGCTATGACACGGATTTTATATTGACGTGCTTAAACCTGAAGTTTCTTCTTTCCATTGTATGTTATAACATTCAAAGATTTTTGGATATGTTATGGAATTAAACGTTGCTGCTCATTGAACTGAGGATTTAGTGATTGCTGACTTATTTATATCTTTGTTATTCATGTAAGTTTATTACCATTGTTATGTACATGTTCATATTTATTATTATTCAATTAAGATGGTTTCTAGAGCTTTTCAATTCCATTGTATAGACAAATTGATTACATTTTATTCAAAATCCTTTTATTGTTTTGGTGTGTACACTATGATAGCTCTTGCTATTAATTTCGCTCCAATTACATTTTATTCAGAAGTCTTTTTGATGTTTTGTTTTTGTCAATTGTGCATCCTTAGAGATCAAAACATTGTTATGATTGTGGAAAATGTGTTCTTGGATTTGATTATCATTGTGTTTGGTTGGGATCATACATCGATGAAGGGAACCATCGTATTTTTTGGTAGGTGTTTCTAGTCTTATAATGATCTTCTTTCTCTACTTGTAGATGGCATCAAATTACTTATGCTTTATCATAGTTAAGATATAAGTTAATAGTCACATATGTCAGAACTTTAGAATCTAGTCTATGGAAAAACATCAATATACATTTTTTCTTCTTTATTTAAACAATTGTCAAGTTTTATAGCCTTCAGTCAAATGGAAAGAGGATGAAGTACTTTTTATCTTTCTTAATACTCTTTAGTGTAGAGGATCCCATATATTTAGTATCCTGTTGTGATTTATGGGTAGTTCCAAAAGCTATGTCGCATTTCATAACTTCCCTTGATATACCACTAAAATATTACTAGAAATTCAAGGATGTTGATTTATAACTCCTGTTTTGGTTGGGTTACTATTGATGGTTGTTATCACTTGTCCATTTGACCTATTTTGGTCTTTAATGGAAATTAATATAAATTTTATTTTTTATCTCTAGGATTTATAGGTAGAGTAAGAGATGGTCTAAGACTTTTTTGTTTAAATGAATTTTATGAATCACTTGTTGGACATCTTTTACTTTTTGTTTTTCTATAACTCAAAAGGAGACAAAACGAGAGAGACTTAGGGCTTCACTTTTCAAAGATGAATTTTAAAATTCCCCCTAATATTGCATTTGAGAAGTATGATTATTCAAAATAGGTGGCATAGGCATGGGAATAAAGAAGATATCTAAAATCTCTATAAATTATTGACATCTTAAATTTTTGAATGGCCTGCTAAAGCTAGATCTAGAGATAAATTTCAGAATCTGGTTGTCTTGCATTATATTTTGTATCTCATTGTTTCTTGGCATAACATGTTATTTTTTCTCTATTACCAAGAGATGATAAGTTGGCTTCTATTTAGTTGGGTGTTTCTGTTTTGTTTCTTTGCTATATTTGTTGTTAAATAGGTGGGAAAGAGTTGAAAATACTTGTTGGTTTTGGGAATATATTGCAAAGAAATACATATACTTTGTAGTACCTTTTTAAGCTTTTTGTATTCATTTTTTAGCCTTGTAACTTAGATTTAGTCATTCACTTTCACTTTCGTGTTGGTTCTTTTCTTCACTTTGACATTAGTTCTCAACCTCGCTCTTGGTTCATTTCTATGTTGTGGATCTTTCTCGCTTTAGGCCTTGGATTTATTTATCTTTTGCATAATTGGTGAGAACAATTGTAAGTTAGCACATCCATATCACGAGTGAAATCCTTTGACATTTTAGAGGACTTTGGAAGTTGGATTGGAGCACCTTTTCCTAATTCATACAAGACCTACAGTAAGGGTTTGAAGGTTTTCTTTAATCGAGGTCTCTCATTTTTTATTCTGTTTGGGTACATCCCTTTTTGTATCATCACTCAATCAAATTGGTGGTTAGGGAGGACCAAGGTTACCATTTACCATAGTTTTAAATGAGATAGTTATTTGTATTTATGATGATGATCCCACGAGCATCATAGCTTGGCCTCAAACTCTCATGTTTGCAACAAAATCTAGGTGAGATTGTTCAAGAGCATAGTCAAAACTAATAATGTGGAGTTATATTATCTCAAGTAGTCAACACTCCTACATGTTTATAATGTAATACACAATCTCTTGGTGTAAGTATAGGTAAGCTAAAATCATAATTTCCTTGCTACTTGTAGTATTTTCAATACAAATATGCACACAATGCATGCAAGAAATGCACACCTAGATATCTCAATGTTCTCTTGAAGAGGTATATTGCAAGGTGAAGACATAATACCTTAGGAAATACTTCATTCAATCATTAAAACACTAACCAAGTCCTTATAAATATTATTGTTTTCTTAGAATTTACATTCTAGGCTAAAATAGGGTATATTGAAAAATGCACTCTCCTGAAAGTAAAATGTAGTCCCTACCCTTCAAAATCACCCAAATTGAGTTTTGAAACTTGCTAAGTTTCTTGTTGTACATTATATTCCTACATCTCAAGTTCCAAATTTATGTCGAGTGAAAATCCAACTAGAATTCCCACCAAAAATGCATGTAGGACCTTCGATATTACTGTTGGGTGAAAATTAAAGTTATAGGATCAATGTACATCATTTAGTGACCAGTCTATAAACAATTTGTTTTGGAAGGTTTGGAGTGTTCATTAAGACATATGGTGTACATTTTTAAGCATTCAGTAGGGTACATCACATAAAATAATACACCCCTCTTGCATCATCTTACATCAAGAGTGCATTTGGAAGGATACATCAGAAAAAGGTAAAAACTATCAATTTCCCTCGATTTTAGTGCATCTTAAGCATTCTAGGATAGAATAGGCATGTTTAATGCTTTCTTATTCAATTTTCTGTCAAATTTAGCATGATTACCTTGTTTTTTTGTTTTTTTTCATGCATAAAGAGAATGAAACTATACTACTTTCTCTATTTGCATGAACTATGAAGCATAAAAACACTAAAGAATACTGAAAAATAGAACTTTAAATTGAATTTACAATCATAAAAATAGCCTAAACAGTTAGTTGTGTTTATCTTTATTCACTAAAACCATATATTTAATTTTATTATTACATCAGGGTTTGTACCCAATAGAAAATACAACATTCTTCATTTACTTTAAGTGTTTACAACACTAACATAATAGGTTATAGATTGTTGTAAATTTTGTTTTTGCATTCTAGTTTAATATATTTATGGGTACCGTTGCATTGGGATTTGTGCGCATAGTTAGCATAATTTTCTGCATCATTTCTGTGAAAAAATCTATCTTTTAGGACAGATTTAGCTTGTTGTTTTTTATATTTAGTGGCATTTTTATTTCAGGGTAGTGAGCATTTATTTCAAACATTCTTTCAACTACAATTGTCTCCACATCTATATTCTATGTCAATTAGATGATAAATAATTGCAGCTTCAATTCTCCTCCCTCACAACAATAACATTTTATATGCTCCATGGGAGAGATCAAAGGTGTAGCTTATTGTATGCTTGAAAATTTATACAAACTGTTTGGTTCATCTTTATTTCCAAAATGATTCTAGTTTTTACATCATACTTTCCATATTTCAAAATATGTATTGGGTATATAATTGTTCTTTCTCAATATTATGTATACTAATGCATATATGTGATAAAGACCATTGATGTTTCTAACTAATTAATATCATTATACTATTAACTACATTAAGGATTTTGATATTAAAATACTGGACCAAGGTATAACATGCATACAAGCAATTGGGTTAAAAAAGTATTATTTATCTTTAGAACAATTTCCATTCTCATTGTTCATGTTTATGAAATTCTTAGTGGTATATTAGAATGCAAACTTTTGTGGAACATTTTGAGAACATAAAAACAACATGGCACTTTTTTGGGCTTGAAGTTTCACAACCCCTCAA
>SNQJ01S0197843.1:0-17243 GCA_010110895.2 Picea sitchensis | reverse complement strand
TATTCTCCCATTTGATATAGGTACACATGGTAAAAATTCCTTCAAATATAGGGTATCCAAACTAACCATAAAAAATCCAAAAACAATATTTCCAACAATATCCATCTTGCAATCTTTATCTTGGACATATGTAGTCTCCCCCTGTCTTTGACATCAATGAAAACAACATTTTCAATAATTTTCATCACTAATGTTATCAACCCTTGTGATCAACACCTGGAATTCTGAATTATAATCTTCAATATCACCAAAGTGCTTGATTCTTGTCAATTGACTAAAGTAGTCTTGTTCCCAAACTTTTTCATATTGTGCTTCTAAGTCTCTTGTAAATCTAATCCAAGTATAATTGTAAGAATCTGAATTCCTTTTAACTACCCATTGACACCATTGACAGGGTTTTGTCTCAAAGTATAAGGTTGGTAAGGAAATCCCTTTCTTATCATCCATAATACTATGCAATTCAAAGTATTCCTCTATTTGTTTCACCCATGTAAATACTTTTGTTCCATCAAACTTATTTAATTCAACCTTGGGGAATTTGACACCTTTGGGAACCCATCCATAATTAACTCCACTATTAGAGTTAAATCCACTTGAAAAATGCTTCTTTCTGGAAGGTTTTTCAACATTAATACTATCTTTATTTTCATGAATATCTTTGGTCACAATGTCTCTTTTAGGAACCCTCCCATCTAGGGTTTCTATTATTTTTTCCACCAACTTCTATTCCATCTTTTCATCCTTATTATTTTCAATCGGTTCACTATTTTATTGATTTTATTTTCCACCTATTCCATCTTTTCATCCTTAATATTTTCCATATGTTTCTTATTTTCCATCTTTTGTATTTGTCTCTGTCTGTTTACCACATCATTACTTTTTATTGATTTATCACTCAATTCATTAAGTTGGTCCACCATTTTGGATATCTTGTTACATATCTCTTCATTTTCTTCATGAGTCATGGATGATATTTCTAGAGGTTTAATTGGTTATGAAATTTTTGGAAAAATATTATCCATGTGGGATAAAAATAATAATAATCCTCTTTTTCCTCTTTATTACAAATTTTGAATCAACAAAAACAGATCTTCCAATCAAAATTTATGCCAATTATAAGTTATGTACCTTGAAAACCCTGATGTGAGACTATTTTTCTGGAAGGCCTTTGTCCTAATATATCTTTGAAATTCCAATGCTTCTAATTTTGAAATTTTATCCTATAGTACTATGATATGTCTTCTCTATAATTCGATAGGTTTGACCAAAATTTTATGTGCCAAGTGAAACTTATGGTAACTTTCCCCAAACTTGTTGATTCTTGGCCCTTTCAAGGTAGCGAATTTCTATGGAATGCCACATGTCCACTAGTTTAGATCTAATTCTAAATTATTTTACTTGAAATACTATGGTTTTTATTATTTCCAAAGGAACTTGTGACACTTAATTTGAATTTTAAAATCTTCATATATGACATGTATACCAAGAACACTTGTTTAAGACTGGTTCTAGAACTACTCAAATAATCCTTATTTCCACAACTTGTATTTCTAAAATTATAGCATCTCAAAATTCAAAATTTCTACCACAGGTACTTGGATATATTTAATCATACTCTTGAAAATTTCATAGTCTGAAACTTCACCAAAAAATGTTATATCGAAAATTCCAAGATGACTCGTTTGAAGGAGAAAAACCCTAAGATCATAGACTCTAATTCCAAATGTTAAGAACCAAAATAAAAAAATAGCCACAATAATAGAAGGAATACGTAACTCCATGCATTAATAATGATAAAGAGTTAAATAATATTAATCCACTTTGAGGGAGAAACCTCATTTTACAATATATCCAATGCACAAGATGAGACGCCTTTATAAATGAATCTCCTTTATTATAAATAGGAGATAAATAGAGCATGATGTAACCTCCCACCACCGACCTAAAAATAACTAATAAAATAATAATAAATGAGTTTTAGGGAATTAACATAGGGCCTTAGGGGCCTTAACACAATCTCTTGGAGGAGTGTTACATAATTCATCTTTATCCCAAGAATCTTTAACACTTACAACAACAAAATTTCTAGGTAAATTCCTTACTTTTCTACTCTTTTTCATCTTATACAAATAGGTTAATTAGCTCACAAAAGAGAATTAATCAATTAAACCTACATAATTTGTTGTCCTTTGTTAATGATAATGTTGTTATTTCCTCCTTGTTATTAAACCTAGATTAAATTACCCCAATTAATATATAGCCCTAGATCACATAATATACCCTAAAACCCTAATTAATCCAGTGACATTCTCTCCTCTTTTTTACCTCTCTTCCCCTCCTACGGTTTCTCATTTTTTCACTAAAATTGTGTGTTGACTCTACTCTTTCCTTTCTCTTTGTGGTAGGATGGTGCCTCACTCTAACCATCATGCTACAATTTCTACTTTTTAATTAAAAGTGTTGAAAAGTTAGTCTGACATGGAGATTGAATATTTTGAGATTAAAGATGTAAATTTTGATATTATTATCCCTCAAGATGTTCCAGGCTGTCAATGGAATGATGCCGAGGCACCCCAAGGGATAAGAATCAGGATGAGACTTAAATCCATGCTTGCAGTAAGTAAAGTTATACAAAACAATGGGTAAGTTTCTCTCTCTTTCTCTCTCTCTATTATAAAACTCTCGATCCTCAAATAGTCTCAGTCTAGATATTTAAAAAACCTTCAAATCCATAAGGTATTTGTCTAGGAGTGTTTCAAACAATTTAATTTTAAGAGTGGGGGAAATGGTGAATTAGAAGAAATACAAGATAATAATATACAACATTGTAGAGAATGAATCTTATATCTTATGGACATAGAATAATGTGCTTAGAAATTAAGAATTTATAAGTCCTAACACGTATAATAGATTTTTAAAGAATGCATCAAACAATTACATCTTCAAATATTTAAATCCATGGAGGTACCCTCTACACATCATTAAACATATGAAGAAATGACAACAAGTGATCATTTGTTAAGAGGAAATCACTTCAGTATCATAAGCATACAACATACAGTAACACTGAACATGTGATATAACTTGCTTCTTGAGCTTTTATTAATGAAGATTTGATAAAACAAGCCAAAAATGAGAGGGGTGGATTTTACAAGAGAACATGCATAAAAAGAGAAGAGACAAATTGAAACATAATACAAGGGATGAATCTCATGAAGCCTGTAGTCTTAATTATCTATTTGTGCTTGAGGATGGTGATAAAAAAACTCTGTTTGTAAGAAACTCTTAAATTCCCCAAAGTTCCGACTCGAGAAATGACCTCCTTATATTGCTTTATAGGCTCTTAATTTATGAGAAAGCTCTTCATCTAGTCCAATACTGCTTCTTGAAAATGGATACTGCTTGTCAGATTCTTGATACCACTTTTGGTTTTCTAACTGATTTGTAATTGATTTTTACTGGGTACAAATAAATTTTTACCACAGGAGTTAACCTGTTGATACTGCTGTTGGGTCTGTTCTCTTTGTCCAATTGATCTTCTATATGGATTTGTCTCGATGGATTAACTGATTCTCATTACTGCGTTGAATGTATTTAAGCTTGATAGGTGAGAGGGAAATATGATTGCTCCTTCTCAACTAACTTCACCCAAAAAAACATGGCATAATTGACCAATCCGTAAAGTCCTATACCTCAAGCTTCTCTAGTGGACCGATCAAATTGGAAATTGTACCTTAGGATATATTAGAGGGTGTCCAACTGCTCTCAAGTTTTCACTAATGATACCAGAGAAGGACATTCCCTCCCTCACAAAATGTGGAACACACTCTCCCGACGTCTGTAGCCAAGATGGATGATTATCTTCTCCCGTTGGGAGGGATTGTGTAGGTGGGTCATCATCTGTGACACCTGACATCTGAGTAACTCACTTTTAGAAAAAAAATACTCACAGATTGGTTTCTTTTGATCTTTTGGATTTCTCTTATAAGATTTCGACACATGCTTATGGAGACAGTTGATGGGGTGAAATTATTTGTCACACCTGACCTGATATGCTAAGATCCAGGGTTTGCATGGGTGTGCATGTATACATAATTATTACTGCACAGTGTCAGTTGTAGGTAATGGAATGATGATTGGTGAAAGGATATGGATGCGATTCCAAATGTATTGTTATGCATCATATCATTTCCAACTGATTTGATAGGTCGTCAATGTATCCATCACCCACTTGAAATATTCTTCCTCATTCCTTTGTATGAATACGCGTCCCCTTCCCAATGGTTTGATTCTTTTAAAATTTTGAACACAGGCACAATATTTTGGTGACTTCATGTTTACATCATCACGGTCCTATGGATACATGACAACTCCATATTGGTCCATGTCAGCACTGATGTGGCTTTGGATTCGGTCCACGTATAGATGAACTTGGTATGGTGGCCAAAATTCATATTGGGACCTCTTGATACACGTGGTAGCCTCAAAATGAAACTGAAAAGTTCCATGTTGGCGTGGCAATCTGTCCCTTATTCTCTTGAGTGTCCTAGGTGAAATGCTATGTCTGATCCATGTGGCGCTAAGTGGGCGGTCAAGTGTGTGCTGAGTGGAAAGATATGTGGCTTGGAAAAACCAGAATACCACTCTCATGACCCAAGGGGAGTGGTTTTACCTTCCATATTATTGTCGAGTGACACCATTCACTCCTCAACACGTGGTTCCTAAAACCATCGTCTCACCCCATATGCATGTTATCTCCCGTTCAATTTCACGATGCAACATCGATCGTCTGGCATAGATCAAGATCACTTATAACCGTTGGATTATCGAGACCACATCTTCACTAGCGCTTGATTCTTAGGCTATGGTATCATGATATAAACCATGTTTGAAAAATGGATTAAGTGTATTTGAAGCACAATCATCCCCTTTTAAAGCTCCCGATAAGAACCCAAGCGCTTGAAACTTATCCTTGGGCCCTTAGGGATTAATTATTCTATTGCTTTCTCTAGGGCGCTTGAAATTCTGGTATCCCTTTCTCTCCAGGAGATCTGCAAGCTCACCTTCATCCTATATTTCTCCCAATAACGACCTTACAAACTCGACCATCATGCATATCTAAGCTAGGGTCAAATATGGTACTAGCATTAGCTCCAATGGGGACAACATACCTTTATGGTCTGCTATGAACTATAGACCAAAGCCCTTCTTTTGTTGGGTTTATGGAGTCTTCATTAAAATAAGAGGCCCCTCATGCACTTGAAAAATGATCTGACGGGTGACACAAAGTTGCTCGACGGATTACAATTTTAGAACCTATTATCACATAGGGTTGTCAAGAGTCATATGGGTTTGTTGAGGATACCTAAGACTATATATTTCCCTTGTCTCTCTACTTTTCGCAGGCCGAGTCTTGAATTTTTTCCCCCTTCGGTTGATAAAATCATTTTCTATTTTCCCTTGTTCGTTTGTCACCTTAGTTTCCTTTAATGTCTTACCCAAAAGAAATCAGGGCCCCGAGCCCCTCTGTTTTTCTCCAAGGATGAACACTCGTCTCCTTTTTCCAGTCACTGGTCTCACTGTTTTCCCAGCCCACAACCAATCGTCCAAATCCTTGTTCACACAGGCCACAACCATGGAAACAAAGTGAAACATTCAAAGAAGACCATTTCAGGCTTAAAAGAAACATGTAGTTTTAATATTTCAGCGGGGGAGATTCCAGGAGCAGTTCAGATTAGTGGCTCACGGGATTTCGAAATGTCAAAATCGCATGAATTATAGCGCTAAGGAAAAATGTCCGAAGTCCCAAGGCCCGAAGCGAGCATGAACTGTTGATATCGAGGGGGACATGTGGCATCCGATCCAAGTGTTCAGGGAAGTGAGGTTCGAGATTTTTGAAGCAAGAAGTGCGTGAAAAACCGAAGAGCTGAGGCCTGAACTCCCGAAGTAGTTATGGACCGTTGATTTCAAATCGATAGGAGTCATCAATCTTGGTAGTAGCATCTTCGAAATCCCTGAAATGCCGAAGGCCCGAGGTCCCGAAGTGCAAAAATTAATTTGGACCGTTCAATTCAGAGGAACACGTGGCGTCAGATCAATGGATTCATAGTTTCATGAATCAAAAGTTTTGAAGGGAGCTATATTTCAAAGTCCCGAAAAGAGAAACCTTGAAGAACTTTGAAGATAAGCATCGGGTCATGACTTGAGGTCATATGGAAAGTGGGGCCATAAAGAAGGGTAAGCACTTATTGAGTGACTGGCGACTAGGGTTTTCGAGGAAGAAATCGTGGCCATCAAATTCAAAGCAAGTCCGACCGTCAATCTGAATAAGGCCATTTTTCAAGTTCGGGCATCGAGATATTTGGAATCAAGTGGAGTGAAGACTCCCGAAAGAAGAAATCCAAAAGAACCTTTGGATATGAGTGCCAAGTTATGGCCCGAGGTCACATGCAGGATGGAGCGATGGCGAGGAGTGGTGCCACGAGGAGTGGTGCCAAAGGCTGAAAGCGCCCGTATTGGTAACATAAGAAGATCTGCATGGCCTCGAGGCACCAGGATTGACTTGAAGAAGTCGTGGGCACCGCTTGGAACATTCATGGGTGTCAAGCCTCATCCTGATCCTGATGAAGGTAGTTAATGGAAATGGGGCGACAGTTGAGACCTCGTCTGACCCCATAAATGGAAAGCATACTGAGAATGGCCATGGGGGGAGATTGTCAATCCAAATTTTACCGAGGGACAGATTTTCCTGCAAAGAACATAACAAAGACGGGCTCGCGTCTGACATAATAAGGCCTGCACAGGCTAACAGAGTAGGTGCCAACTGGAAAATTTGAAAGCAGGGGTCCGATCACATTCCTGGTGGTTGCAACATTTTTAGTATATATAGGTAATTTTGATATTTTGTTAAGGTCTAATGGTTGAGATAGGCTCCTTGCTATTGTAATATTTTGATGAAGAACATTGGTTCTTTGGTTATGTATTGATTTGAGACTTCTTGATTAATCTAAGTCATATTTCTTACTCCATCTTATTTGCCTCTAATATTGAGAGATTTCATGATTGACTGATTCACATGGATTGTCGTGACTATATTATGATGAATGTTTGATTATAATGCTGTTATGATTTCTTTCAGTTTCCTTGAAATTTGAATCCAAGAGGATCTTGTGTTTAAGTTTTTCTTCCTTAGGCTACTGGAAGGCCCGATGTTCATGGAAAACATGTACACTTTTCTCACCAAAGTCTTCCTCCTACTCACCTTTACTCCAACTTACTAACTGAATTTGATCCAAGACCTCAATCGCTTGCGCATACCAGTCTCGATTTCTGAGTTAGAATGTTATTTTTGTTGGGTCTTCTCCATTTGGCCTCTTAAAAATCAATTACATTTACTGTATAAACTTATGGGTACTGGGCTTACCTTCTATGCAATCCGAGGGTGACTTCTAGTGCTAATAGAACCCTATTTATTTTCTTGTGTAATAAATGGTGAATGAAGTAAAATTAAAAACACATGGACAAGAATGGAAAAACATTTATTTATGTATAGGGTGAAAATATTTGCAGCATTCAGTACTACAAGAATTTCTTGAGGAACCTCCCATTTATAGGATCTCCAAATAACTCTCCATCTAGTTGAGCCAATTCATATGTATTATTCTCTTGAGCTGCTATAACTTGGAAGGGTCCATGCCAGAGGTTGTCAAATTTTCCATGTTTCCATTTCACTTCTCTTCCAACATCCCACTTTAGGACTAGGTCACCNGCCTCTTAAAAATCAATTACATTTACTGTATAAACTTATGGGTACTGGGCTTACCTTCTATGCAATCCGAGGGTGACTTCTAGTGCTAATAGAACCCTATTTATTTTCTTGTGTAATAAATGGTGAATGAAGTAAAATTAAAAACACATGGACAAGAATGGAAAAACATTTATTTATGTATAGGGTGAAAATATTTGCAGCATTCAGTACTACAAGAATTTCTTGAGGAACCTCCCATTTATAGGATCTCCAAATAACTCTCCATCTAGTTGAGCCAATTCATATGTATTATTCTCTTGAGCTGCTATAACTTGGAAGGGTCCATGCCAGAGGTTGTCAAATTTTCCATGTTTCCATTTCACTTCTCTTCCAACATCCCACTTTAGGACTAGGTCACCTACCATTAAATGTATTTCCTTGGTCCTTTCGTCAAAAAATTATTTCATTCTTTCTTGGTGAGCTTTGGAATTTATCTGGACCTTCTCTCTTACCTGTTGGATTTCAATCAATTGGATAATTCTCCTTTGCATGTCATCATGTTATTCCTTCTCCTTTTGTATAAGATTCATTAGAGGGAGACTAAGTTGGATAAGAAAAATGGCCTCTATTCCATACACCAACTAAAAATGAGAAGTCATGATAGATCTCTTTATGCTTACTCTATTTGCCCAAACTACATATTTTAGGTGAGAATGACATGATTTATTGTTTTAGGACAACATCTTCTTCATGATCTTGATGATATTTTTATTTGAGGACTCTACCAAGCCATTGCCTTGGGGATAATAAGAAGTAGAGTGCTCGAGCTCTATGTTGTAATTTTGGAAAAATTGCATCAATTTAGTAGATTTGAAAGCTTGTGCATTGTCAGTTATGATATTTCTTGGGCACCCAAACCTGGCTAATGTGTTTTCCTCAATGAACTTGATGATGACAGTGTCAGTCACTGCTCTTGTGGGGATGGCTTCTACCCACTTGGTGAAATAATATATGGCCATAAGAATCCATTTGTGTTTCCCACTATAATTTGGATTAATTTCACCAATGAAATCCAAACCCCATTGTTTACAATATGCCTTTTATTTAACAAGCCTGAGTGGGAGGGGCTGCAAATTTTTCTTTCTTGCAAACATTTGACACTCTGTGCACACTCTAACCATGCAATTCACATCAGAAAAAGGTGATGGCCAGTAATATCCATCCTTGAGGATCTAGTATGCAGTGGCTCTCCAAGCATGGTGACCCCCACACACTCCCTTGTGAAACTCGTTTATAATGTCAATTTCTTCTTTAATAAGGAAATTCAACAATATCCCTCCTGTATCCTTCCAAAATATTTTTTTTCCCAAAATGAAAAAACTTTACAACTTTGAGTCTAATAGATCTTGCCTTAGCTTTTCCCCATGATGACTGGTAGCTTAATTTTTGTAGGTAAACAATTACATCTTTGTACCGATCATCTTGAGAAAATTTAAGGCTTACCTTCAAAGATAGTCCTTTTGTGTCATGTTCTTCTGGTTCTATTGCTATGATGTCCACTAATAGAGAATTTATATCAAGAGCTCTGTAGTTAGATTTAGCCAATAGTTTGGCAAGTCCTTACCCCTTTATTATTTTAGTGGGTTTGATCTCCAAATCATATTCATGTAGTTTGGAAATCCATTTACCCCTTCTCCCTTCTCGGTCAATCTGCGTAAGGATATCCTTATTGCACTAGTGGGTACATATGAAAATATCTTTGAGTGCAATATATAATCTCTAAAATCCTTTAGTGCCTTGACTAGGGAATATGCTCGTTTCTCCAAATTCAATATATATTAAATCTCTACTAAAAAAGGCTATAGACCGTTCTTGGTTTTCCTCTTTTTTTGTAACAATACAAAAACTATGGTATGTTCTGAAGCAGAAAGAGAAGACAAGGAAATATGTATCATAGTTTGGGATGACTAACACTGGAGACTCTCCCAATGCCTCTTTGATTCATTGAAACGAATCTTTAGCTTCAGGGGTCGATTTTAATTCATGGCATTTCCTCAACATGTTAGTGATATGATTTAATATTTCAACAAAATTTGGGGAAAACCTCCTCAAAAAAATTATTCTTCTCAGGAATGATTGTATTTCTTTCTTATTTCTTGGATGGGAAATTTTCTTGATGGAATCTACCCTTTCTGTATCTATCTTCACTCTTTCTTTGGATACTATATGTCTAAGTAGCTTTCCTTTAGTCATAGAAAAATAAGACTTCTTCGTATTTAAGGACATGTCAAATTTTCTGCATTTCATAAAAGTCTGCCTCAGATGCCTGATGAGATATTCATCTGTCTTTGAGAAAACAATCATGTCATCAAGGTATATAACAATGAATATGTCTTTCTCACCCACAAAATCTATGTCCATGGCTCGTTGGAATGTGGTTCCTTCATTAATTAACCCAAAAGACATTTGATCATACATGAAAGTTCCCCATGGGGTTGTGAAGGGTGTCTTTTCCGTATCTTTAGGATGCATTTCCACATGGTTATATCCTGAGAAACCATCCATACAAAAAATTCTATTTGATCATACTACTTTCTATAGTATGTGATCCATCTTAGGAAAAGGGTAATTATCCTTCAGAGAGCATTTGTTTAGGTTCTTGAAGTCTACACAGGGCCTTATCTCTCTACTCTTCTTCCTGATTCAAACCATATTTTCCACCCATTCAGAATATCTGAGGGGAATGATGATATGAGAATATAGAAATTTCCTCACCTATTTCTCAATGATAGGAAACAAGAGAATATTAACTTGCTTTAGTTTCTTCCTAAAAGGAATATTAGTACTAGGCTTGAGTGGTATTCTATGTTGTATGATGTTGGTATCATAAGTATTTAAGTATTCATATTTCCAGGAAAACACATCTATGTAATCTTTGAACAACTGTATATATTTCGCCTTATGTTCACTAGGGATTTCCTTGGACAAATTTATGTACCTGGGCTCTTTTTCTGTCCCAATGTTGCATTCTTAAGTGTTGTCATCTTTGGGCAGAACTATGGGATTCACATGTACACCATTTATATCAAACATATGCTCCAAAGGTACCAACCCTTTGGGAATGAAGTTATTCTTGAGTTGAAGGACCTTATTCTCAAGCATATAGTCATTGAATTCATGAGTGATTTCAATTTCCTCCTCATTCATTTGTTTAGAATCCTCTTCATCATCTTAATCAATATGAGTATTTTCAAATTCATCTATCGCCTCCATAAACTTCTTGATTTTCTAGTCATCTTCAAACACTTGCTATTATTTTATATTTTAGGGATGGATGGCCTATACCTCATCTCTACTTCATATTTCATTTTGGGAACAACAAGTGTTTTAAAAGTACTAGCTTCCACTACTAAAGAATCAGCCTATTGATTAAAATCTCTTGAAACACTAATAATATTAAAAGCTTCATAGAAATTATCAATCAAATCTCATACCTGATTTCTGTACACCCTCATCCTAGGATGCCTTGTATGATAGTGACCTTTGATTGCTACACTACTATCTTTGAGTCTCCAAATGCCACTAGCTCAGTAATTTTCATTTTTCTTACTGCCTCCAAGCCTAGAATCAAGGCTTCATACTCAACTACATTGTTGGTGGCCTCAAACTCTAGTTTGTAGGAAAATTTAATTTTTGTTTTTTAGGAGAAATAAGTAATACACCAACTCCCACTCCTTCTTTTGAATATGCCCCATCAAAGTACATTTTCTATATACAACCTATTTTTTCAGTAGGGCCTGCCAAAGGGTCTGTGAGTATGAGGGATTCCTTATATTATTCATTGACTGTGAGGATGCAACAACCATGGTATCCATCAACAACATATATAGGATGATTTACAAGATTGTTCTGGTCACTAACCACACAAGAAAAAATTATTTCTCTGTACAATCTCTTATTCTCTCCTCCAAAAATTGGTACAGTGGCATAAGTCATGTTCATCTGCATTGTACCTCCCAACTTTCATTCCTATGTTCTTGATAGTAGCATGCCCTAGTTTGTAGGTACATCAACCACCACTACATCCATCATAATTCTTTTGATAGGTAATTGAGCCAAAGTAAGTACCATGTCTTTGATCAACCCATCACATTTCACTTTTCTGGAATCAAAAGAATAGAGGTCATGATACGATCTAGTTATTTCCAACCCCAGATTTTACATGACTACTTTAGGCATAAGATTATGTGATTCTCTAGAGTCAAGCATACAATTCTGGAGCATTTTGTCATGGATATTCAATGTCACATAGAAAGATGAAATAAATTCTTATTTGTCATCTATGTGAGGGATGAAAAATATAGTGGGGGATTCATCTTACAGATTTACAGTATTAGGAGGGCTTGCCGATCCTTTTCCTTGTATGAATTTCTCAATATGTTTGTGATATGAAGATTTTTTAGCCAATTCCACTAGTTGGACAAGAATATTGATTTTGGACAATTCTTTTTCAATGTTAAAAGGTGGAACTGATTCCTCAAGTTCCTTAACTTCCTTTTCTATATTTGAAGGTTCCCTAACATCAATATCTTTAGGAATATTTGTTAGTTCTTTGACTTTCTCCTTGAAAATACTTGGGCTAGGATTCTTAGGATGGGGTTGGTTATCATGGTTGGCTTCCTTTTTTCTAGGTCTGAGGTCATACTTCTTATGCATCTCATCCTGGAGTGCATCAACAAACATCCTATACTGAACAAAGGACAAAACTTATTTGATTCACTTTTAGGGATCTATTTCCTCTCGTTTAAGGAATGTTCATAATCATCTTTTGTTATATGAATGGAATTATTTTCCCCTTGTAACATGTGTATTTCCTTTGGATGCTTGACATATTCCTCATCCATTGCTTCCTCCACCAATTTATTTTCATTTTTGGGTCTCACAGGGGGTTGGATGGGTTGTTCTTTATTTCTTCTTTATCTCCTCATAAGTTGAGGATTGAAAGGTCTTATGAACTGATTAGGGTTCCTCACCCCTCCTTGTGGAGCTTTGTTTACATTACCATTCTCCATTGCGAATCTTGACATTTTATTTGTCAAATTTCTGATTAGTTTGGACATTTTATCCATCCTAGCTTCATGAGAATCTTTGGCTAGATCAAATGAACCACAATCCTCTATAGCCTTTTTTATTTCTAATTGATCTAGATTTTGTTTCATTTTTCTTGATGCAATCATATTTCCTTCGATGTCTATTGCACCATCCTACATTATTGGCATAGTTTGGGCTCTTCTTTCCCTTAATACCAGGGCGAAGTCAACATCAAAATCCCCAACATATGTGAATTTAGCTGCTTATCGTGAAGGATATATATCTCTAGGTATCTTGTTGTATAACTTGCTAATCTTCTGTTAAAGTCAACAATAGACTCATTACCTCTCTTCTTGAGCAAGCCAAATTTAGTCAGGTAATAGAGATTGTCTCTCTTCCCCCCCCATTGTTTCATAAATGCAGACTCAAGAGCTTGCCAACTATCAATTGAGGCCATAGGAAGATATTTGAACCACTTCTGGACATCTCCCTCTAAAGTTTGAATAAAAAAACTCATGAAGACATCATCGTGATTCATGAATAGATTGTCAGTGAATTCTTGGAAGGCTGCTAGGTGTTCTTTAGTAGAATGAGTTGGTTCTCCATCGTATTTGGGAAAGAGATTCAAATAATTTTCAGGGAGATCATGAACATGTACATGCATATTTAATGGTCAAAATCTAGCAATGACCCAAGGATTTAAAGGTGGTGGGGGAGGCTAGTTTCCCCCCGCTCTTCCTCCTCCTAAGTTGGACATAAGGTTTTACATGATGTGGTTATTATCTTGGAAGGATAGAGTGTTAACATGGTTTTTCAAGAAGGGTTTAAGGAAAGAAATTGCTTCTTGATAGAATTCTATGGGCGAATTCTATAGATCTATTAAGGGTCTAGGAGGCAGTTTTGAAGAAGAATATGAATCAACATGTATATAAAATAGCTCTAAATATTCACTACCTCTATGAAAAATAGAAGGAGACATTTCTTGATTAGAGTTACTTGAAGCTAAAGAGATTTGGCATTCTCTGATGTTTCTCCAGGTCACAAGATTCTTTGAGTCTGAGTATGCTAGAGTCAACTCAGGATTCGGGTTGTTTCTGGTGTATCTATTGTTAGATGCCAGATTTACCTTCTATGGAGTCACCAGGTGAAAAAGAATAAAATCCAGATGTCTGAAGCTTGTTTCACCACCAAGAATTAGAGCTTGTAATGTCGTATCCCAGGGAAATATATCTTCAAATTATGTTCCCCGAAAATGATGCCATTTTAGATGTTATCCCTTGAGGTGTTCTAGGCTATCAATGGAACGATGTCGAGGAAACTTGGGGGATAAGACTCAATATGAACATTAAATCCATGCTTGCAATAAGTAAAATTATGCAAAAATTGGGTTAGTTTTTCTCCCTCTCTTATAAAAATCTCGATCCTCAGACAGTCTCAGTCCAGATATTTAAAAAAACTTCAACTCCATAAGGCAATTGTCCACGAGTGTTTCATAAAATTTGATTTTAAGAGTGGGGGAAATGGTGAATTAGAATAAATACAAGATAAGGATATAAGACACTATAGAGAATGAATCTTATATATTATGGATATAGAATAACATGTTGATAAATTAAGAATTGAACAGTCCTAACACTTATAACATATCGTTAAAGCATGCATCAAATAGTTACATCTTCAAATATTTAAATACATGGAGGTACCCTCTTCACATCATTAAACATATGAAGACATGGCAAGAAGTGGTCATTTGTTAAGAGTAAATCACTTCAGTATCATAAGCATACAACACACAGTAACACTGAACATGTCATATAACTTGCTGCTTGAGCTTTTATTAATGAAGATCTTATACAAGAAGCCGAAAATGAGAGGGGTGGATTTTACAAGAGCACATGCATAAAAAGAGGAGAGACATACTGTAACATAACACAGAGGATGAATCTCATGAAGCATGCAACCTTAATTAGCTTTCTGTTCCTAAGGATGGTGATCAAATAGATCTGGTTGTAAGAAACTCTTAAATTCCCCAAAGTGTTGACTCGATAAATGAGCTCTTTATATTTATTTATAGGCTCTTCATTTGTGAGAAAACAATTCATCTAGTCCAATACTGCTTCTTGAAAATGGATACTGCTTGTCATATTCTTGATACTACTTCTGGTTTTATAACTGATTTGTAACTGATTTTTACCGAGTAAAAATAACTTTTTACCACCAGAATTAACCTATTGATACTGTTGTTGGGTGTGTTCTCTTTGTCCAATTAAGCTTCTGTCTAGATTTGGATGTCTCAATATATTATTTGAGCATTGAATGTCTTTGAGCTTGATAGGAGAGAGGGAAATCTGATTGTTTCCTCTCGACTGACATCACCCAACAAAACACAACATAATTAACCAATCTGTAAAATATTCTACCTCAAGCTTCTCCAGTCGACCGATTAGATTGGAAACTGTAGCTTAGGATAGATTAGAGGGCATCCCTTTGCTCTCAAGTTTGCACTAATGATACCATATAAGGACATTCCCTCCCTCTTGAAATTTGGAACACACTCTCCTGACGTTTGTAGCCAAGATGGTTGATTATCTTCTCCTACGGTGAGGGATTGTGCAAGTGGGTCATCATTTGTGACACCTGGAATTTGAGTAACTCACTTTTATAAAATGAATTAATCACAAATTGGTTTCTTCCGATATTTTGGATTTCTCTTATAAGAGCTCGATATGTGCTTACAAAGATAACTGATGGGGTGAAATAATTCGTCACACATGACCTGATATGATAAGATATGGGGCTTGTGTGGGTGTGCGTGTATGGACAATGATTATTGTCCTCTGTTAGCTGCAAGTAACAACATGATGATTTTTGAAATGATGTAGAAGTGATGCCAAATGTCTTGTTATGCATCATATCATTTCTAATTGAATTGGCAGGTCATCAATGTATCCATCACTTGCTTGAAATATTCTTCCTCGTGCCTTTGTATGAACACACATGCCCTTCCCAATGGTTCGATTCTTTTGAATGTTTGAATAGAGGCGTAAAATTTTTGGTTACATCATGATGACATCATCATGGTCCCATGGACACATGGAAAATCCATATTGGTCCATGTCAGCATTGATGTGGCTCCATATTCAATCCATGTATAATTGAACTTGGTATGGTGGTCGTAATTCATAGTGGGCCTTGTTGATACACATGGAAAACTCAGAATGATTCTGACTAGTGCCTTGTTGGCATGCCAAGATATCCCTAATTCTTCTGAGTGTCTCGGGTGCACTGCTATGTGAGCTCCATGCGGTGCTGAGTGGGTGGTTGGGTGTGTGCTGAGTGGGTGGTTGGGTGTGTGCTAAGTGGGTGAATAGGTGGCTTGGAAAAACCAGAATACCACTGTCGCGACCCAAGGGGAGTGATTTTACCTTCCGTATTCTTGTCGGGCGACACCATTCACTCCTCAACATGTGGTTCCTAAAACCATCGTCACACCCCATATGCATGTTATCTCTCGTGCACTTTCATGATGTGACATTGGTTTTCCACCATAGATCAGGCTTGCTTGTAACCGTTGGTTGATTGAGCCCACATATTATCTAGCGATTGATTCTTAGGTTGTGGTCTCATGATATAACCCATGTTTTAAAAATGTCTTAATCCCATTTGAAACATGATTATCCCCTTTTTAAGCTCTTGATAAGTGCCTAGGCACTTGAAACTTAGCCTTGGTCCCTTAGGGCTTGATTTTTCTATTGAATTCTCTAGGGCACTTGAACTTCTGCTAGCTCTTTCACTCTAGGAGCTATGAAAGCTTTCCTTCAGCCTCTGTTTCACCCAATATTGACCTTACAACCTCAACCAACATGCATATCTTAGCTAGGGTCAAATATGACACTAACAAACATGTCTAAAGTGAGACCATAAAACAAGATATTATTTCATCGAGAAAGTAGTAAAAATAAATAGTGGGTATTTAATATCAATAATTGATAGAGAAAATTTCCAAAATCAAATTGAAAATCTCAATGAGGAAATTTCTTATCGAAAGGTTAGTATAAGGGGCTTAAAGAAAAATATTAAATATTTTTAGAGTGAGTTGATAAAAACTATAGATAAACGTATTTCGGTAAATTAAGTACTAAGTCTTCTTGATTCTCTAAGATAAAGAAATTAAACAACTCAAAGCTAAAGATACTTACAAATATATGGTTCTGTTGAAACATCCATATGTTGTGAGAATAATTTCTTCCAGAAACTCTAATAGAGAAATTACTAGATTGGGTGATGATTGACATAAAATACAAGAAGAGATTAACAAGTTGAAGAATGAAGCACATAAAAATGAGTTAATATTAGATAATTCTCAAGCATAGGTTTCTAAACTCAATATTCAATTATAACAATA
>SNQJ01S0197842.1:2315-17243 GCA_010110895.2 Picea sitchensis | reverse complement strand
CTCGCTAACCAATCTGTACATGGACTTTTACATAAAACATACAGAATTGTATAATCACATGCGTAACAACAAAGAGATACATTTTAATTCTCAGAATAAACATATAGTTACTGTTATAATTAGACAATCCATAGCTTTCAACAACAATTTATTTACACAGCGAAAAACATGATAACAGATCCAGTACAGTCATGATAAAATGTGGTAAAAATATAATTGAACACTTATCTTGTGACAGTGGAGAAATCCACCAACCAAATGCAGGCATTCCACGAACCTCCCAGCCGTAGACCGCACTGCTCCTCAACTCAACAGTGGATCACCCCCGAGATAGGACTGAGCTCCACCCCAGGGAAATGAACCAAACTCAGGCTGATGTTACAGGGAATTCAGTCACACACAACCACCAGGAAGAATGCTCTCCCAGGAATCTCCCACGCTCACTGCCCACAGACCCTCATTCCCCACATGCCTGTTCCACCCGAGGAGAGTGCACCTTCTCTGTCACCTGGATAGTCCTTCGGCTACCAGTCTCCCTTACCTTGGGTTACAGGAATAGATCGAACCAGAAGTCTCCGGGTTCTGTGGCAGCTACAGGGTTCCTTCCAAG
This sequence comes from Picea sitchensis, assembly GCA_010110895.2. NCBI lineage: Eukaryota > Viridiplantae > Streptophyta > Pinopsida > Pinales > Pinaceae > Picea > Picea sitchensis. The sequence continues at coordinate 16,633 of SNQJ01S0197842.1, read as the reverse complement.
AGCTCTCTCCTTCCTCTGCACACTCTCTCACCTGGAGGGAGCCGCTCACAGGCCAACAAGCCTCACGCAGTCTAGTACTGCGTAGTCTCAACAATCCCATGGGAAAACCGACATAGGCTTTCGAAAAACTAGTTCGGCAATCATAGGATGGCTTCACAGTCACGACTTCAGAATAGGGAATGCTCGCATAGGCTCACTCAGCTTTCTCGAACAAGCAAAGACTCTTCCCCAAATTCAACACAGGCTTCTCGTAGGCTGGGTTTACACGCACGATATTTCTCAGAAATAGACACAGACATTCGAGTCACAAGGTCTCCCTAAGGTTCTCTACAGGAGTTGAGTTAGTTGTACTGCTCAGAGATCTGTACCCATTCAGACAATCTGGTGGAAATGGGAATTCCCCCTTCTCACGGCTCACCCTAGCCATTTTATTCGTATCCACCAGGGTTGACACTTGTCACCCATGGAACTGCATGCATTCCACCAGCACGCGTTCCTCCCACCACTTGGGAAATCATGTGTCCTTCCAAAAGGACTTAAGATAAAAACATATGATGCACATATCTTTTTGAAACAATATTAAAATATTATTTCGAGGTTTAAGCCCCTAGGCTTATCCCCTAGGCTCATCACTCAGCCCCTTTCCCACCTTCCAGCCCCTAGTTCCTTTCCCACTCTGTGGATGCTCAGTCCCCCTTCACTCATTCATCGTGGTCGGTCTGCACCTGGCGGTGTTTATATTTTTTATTGATTATTTTGCATACATACAAGTACAACAACAAGATCCTGGCCCTCAAACACTTAGGCTTCCTAGCCTAACAACCACATAAGCCTTCCATCTTATACAAAACTGTGCTCACCAACCTATAGAACACATTTACAATTCATTGCATATATCATGATCTGTAACGGGGCTCGGCCTTGGGGACACTACAAGAGCCTCAATGTAACCTTCTTCTTGTGAATGCACGTTGCCACCACATCTCTTCTCAGAGATAATCCGCCACCATTCCAGCAAGCTTGTTTTTGCTGCATTTTACACTTTCATCTTATTTCGTTATTGAATAGAAAACCAGTTTTACTGTATCTCTGTTATTTTGTGTTAAGCACCTATTAATAATCTGTATTCATTTTTTTCTGCTCATAAAATCTAGATCGGTGGTATCAGAGTGGTGTGCTTCTTGTCGTCTTAATGCATGTCCCCAACGAGGTCGGAGTACAAAGAGTTGGGTTTCAAGCTTCCTTCTCTTGAGGACAGATACTCTCGCACGCCCAAGAGACATCCCATGGAAGGGGAAAATAAAGATGGCAGGACAAGAGATCGTTTCAAACTATTGATTGAGGAATCCCTAACGCAATAGAGGAATGAGATGATGGATAGTTTCCCGCAAATCATCCGACGACTACCAACAAGCGACGCATCTTCTTCAAACGGAAGCACCGCCCCCTTCAAGGTACAAATAAACTTTGATATTCCTATATTTAAAGGTTAGATAGACACAGATGCTGTAGACAAGTGGTTGAATCTACTAGAAGGGTATTTTTCTGTTCATAAATTTTCTAATAGAGAAACGATTACTTTTGCACTCCTCAAAGTCATTCCCCATGTCAAAGATTGGTGCGAAACTTTCTGTGAGCAAAAGGAAACAGAAGAAACCTCATTATTTTCAGTCACAACCACCTGGGAATCCTTCAGGGATGTTATTAAGGAACAACACTACCCTGTCGGAAGTTATGACGACCTTTATACCAAATGGACCACACTGCAGCAAGAAGGAGACCAAGCAGTGCCAAATTTCACAAATATCTTCCATACCTTGCACACCAAGTTGGGTATCAAATATTCGGAGTGACATCTGGTGCTCAATTATCGTGGTGCTCTGCATAGATACATCCAGACCTAAATGGAATTTTTGGACATTTCATGCTTGGGCTCGGCCTACCGATATGTCATCAAAATCGAGCAGAAGCTCAAACAAAAGATGTGACAATTTAAAACTGGGAACCCCGCACAACAAAAGCCAGGAAAGGGTTGCCCCAACCCACCGAACAAAGGATAGAGCAAAGATGGACAGTATCATCACAACTAGTACAAGCCACAAGCAAAGAAGGACATCAGAAAGACAAAGAAATATACCGGGAAGTGGTGCGACTTCCGTAAGAGCCCTTGTCATAACATTGTTGATTGTTTCTCAAAGCAGTCGTTGGTGACCGAAGTGAAAGCCTCTGAATCATATGAAGATTATGACTCTGAGATAGAACCAGAAAGGGGAAGACGGATCATTGACGTGGAACCTAGTGCCACTATTTCTACCACCAAGCTCCAGCCTAGTGAACCAGACGAGCCAGAAGAAGGAGAGCACCTCTTCCATTCACAGATGTGGGTAAAAGGCACCTCACTACACTTCATCATTGATAGCGGTATCTAGAAGAACCTCATCTCAGCAGAGGTCATCAAGTAGTTGGCCCAACCAACAATGCCACACCCACAACCCTACACCATTGGATGGATCCACCAAGGAAGCGATCTCCATGTCAACCAATAGTGTCGACTATTGTACAACATCAATCCCTTCAAAGACGAGGTATTGTGTGATGTTGCTCCTCTCGAATTTTGTGATGTTGTTTTGGGCCAACCTTATTTATGGAAATGTCATGTTGTATATGAGTCTAGGCCTCATATTTTTATTATTACTTTGAACATGAAATTGTACAGGATACCCAAAGCAGTCCCACCTAGTGCCATTTCGTTGATCTCTTCTAGGAAATGAAGGAAGGTCATCTCTCAAACGGGGAATTTTGTCTTCTTCGTGATTCACTCTCAGAATAAGAGAAAGATTGCAGCCACATCCAGGGTCTCTACGTCTAACCTCTCCACATAGCAGAAGCAAGTAGATAAGGTCATGGAAGAATACTCGAATATCTTCTCCTCACCTACAGGGGTACCTCTACACTACCAAGTCAAGTACCTCATCGATCTGACCCGCAGCACACCACTGCCCAATGGGACAGTCTATCGTTTCTCTTTGTTAGAGAATGAGGAGATCAAGAGACAAATCCAAGAACTACTCCAAAAGGGGCACATCCACCCCAGCTCATCACCTTGCGGGAGCCCAATCATGCTGGTACAGAAGAAATATGGAACCTAGGAACTCTGCATTGATTATTGGGCTCTGAATAAAATCACTGTCAGAAATCGGTACCCGATTCCTTGAATCGATGACCTCATTGATCAACTCATGGGGGGAAAATACTTCAGTAAGATCGATCTGAAGTCTGGCTACCACCAGGTCTTGATAGAATGGACAGATGTATGGAAGACCACCTTCAAGTCAAAGGAAGGACTTTTTGAATGGTTTGTCATGCCCTTTGGTTTGACAAATGCTCCAGCCACTTTCATGAGGATGATGGACGATATCCTGTGACCATTCAAAAATACTTTTGTAGTGGTGTATCTGGATGACATTCTAATTTACAGAAAGACTTGGGCCGAACACTTGCAGCATATTCAGCAGGTTCTGCACACCCTGGGGCAGCACAAGCTATACACCAACCTGGAAAAATGCTCCTTCGGCATGGACAAGGTCCATTACCTAGGATACATCATTGATCAACATGGCATACATGTGGATCCAACCAAGATCCAATTCATCCATGACTGGCTAGCCCCAACAACACTCACTGAGCTTCAGAGCTTCTTGCAACTTGCTAATTTCTACCGCAGGTTTGTGTTGGGTTTCTCCCATATTGCATGGGCCCTCAGCCAAATCAACAGGGGTGGTGGTAAGGATAAATTTACGTGGGGACGATCCCAACAACAAGCATTCGATGATTTGAAGCAGTTCTTGTGCTCAGCCCCAGTACTTTCACTACCAGACCTGCAACATCCCTTTGAGATCGAGACATATGCTTCAGACTATGCTGTGGGCACTGTTATCAGTCAGCACGGCCACCCCGTGGCCTATCATAGTGAGACACTGTTAGATATTGTCCATAAGTACCCTACTTACGACAAATAAATGTACTCCATTGTGAAAACATGACGCCAATGGAGACATTCCATTATTGGGAATGAGATAGTCATCCACACTGATCATTAGCCTCTGCAATTCATGCAGACACAGAGAAAATTGTAGAATGACTGCCATCAAAAGTGGTCCACATACTTGCAGCAATTCCACCTCAACATCAAGTATAAAATAGGAAGCACCAATCGCGTCGCTGATTTCCTCAGCAGACCGCTAGTCGTGGCACTCACCACGGTGCTAGAATCTTGTGGCCATGAGACATTTGGATGGCCCCAACTCTATGAGACAGACCCTAACTTCACCACCACCTACCAAATGTTGGGTGCAAATGATAATTTCCATCTTCAGGATGGGTTGTTGTGTCGTCTGGGCCATATCTGTGTTCCATCGAGTGAGCGAGTGAAGCTGATATGGGAAGCCCACTATAGTCAGTTGGAAGGACACTTCAGCATCGAAAAGATAGTGGCGATGCTACAAAAACATTTCTAATGGCCGAAACTTCGACAGGAGGTCGGCAAGTATATCAGGTCCTTCACTGCCTCCACTATTGCCAAATTGACCACTAAGAAACAGGGTTTGTACACCCCTCTTCCTATTCTTGACAGGCCATGGGAATCCATCTCAATGGACTACATGTCAGGCCTCCCATCCACCAAGTGGGGAAATGACTGTGTTTTTTTTGTTTTTGATCATTTTTCTAAGATGGCGATTATGGTTGCCTGCAAGAAGAGCATCACAGAAGAGGCCACTGCCAAGCTCTTCTTTGAATAAGTCTGGGTACATTTTGGAATCCCACAAACTAATATCTTAGATCGGGATAGTCGATTTCTCAGCACATTCTGGTCGAGCCTCTGGTCACTGTTGGACACCAAGCTCACCAAATCCATGACCTTCCACCCCCGGATAGATGGTCAAACTAAGGTTGTAAATCGAATGAATGTGCATATCCTTTGCATGTATAATTCAAAGAACCCTCACACATGGGATGAGAGCCTTCCCTATGTCTAGCATAGCTACAACCTAGCCTTGCATAGCTCAACCGGCCATAGCCCCTTTCAAGTGGGGTTGGGATTCCAAGCATTGGGTCCCACAGATGTTGCATTTCCCCTTGCGGTCACCTCGACTGACTCATCTCCTGCTCCAACTGAAGCTGACAAAGACACCCGGTTCATTAAGCATATCCAACACCTCTACCAATAGGTTTAGGATATCCTACAGAAGTCTAATGACAAGTAAAAACACATCCATGATCAACATCGGGTGCCGCATAAGTTTCAAGTGGGCGACAAAGTTTGGTTGCACTTGCAGAAAGAACGCCTTACAGGACCCCATCGGAAGCTTCACCCACTCCATTATGGACCGTAAACTATCACCAAGGCCATGGGGGATAATTCTTTTGAGCTCAACATTCCTCCTTTCTTTGGCCTGCACCCAGTGTTCAACGTGGATCTCCTTCGCCCTTATTTCCCACCATTATTGGACACCTCAGAAGTAGTAGAACAGTTGACACCAACAGAGCTCAACCCCGACTACATAAAATAGGAATCCAATGATTATATTGTGGACAGACAGATCAAGGGCACTCGACAACAAAAGATCCATCCTTATCGAGTCATCAAAGCAGGGCAACGCCTGCACCAAGGCAAGTGGCTCACCCGGGGACAAATTCAGCAAAAATTTACTCATCTAATGGGGGACCTCAACGCAATGGAGGCCATTGCTTCCTAAGGAGGGAGGATTGATCCATATGGATATCGGTGGCCACCCACCTTTTCCAACTGGCTCAAAAAAGTTTTCTGACATTTTTGGCAATTTACTATTTTTAGCAGTTTTAACTTCTGGGGCCATTTTGAGGGCCTAAATGAAGGTTTTTGGTATCAAGCTCCTTAATGATATTCAAAGGAATTATTTATCCCCCAAAATTAATCTTCTCAATTATACCTTTCCAACGAGCTATCATATGCCTAAAATGGAGATCGTATGCAAAAGTTACGACCCTGGGAAGTTGATGTACTAACTTACCCAAACGGGGCCCACATGACTTTTGGCGTTTCATCTCCTAGGGTTAGGTTTTTGGATGTCTAGTGTTTTTGGCATTATTTCTTATTGTAAAAAGGCCTTCAAAGCCTCATTTTAACCTTCTTCTTGTGAATTCGCACTGTTGTCACATCTCTTCTCAGAGATAAGCCACCACCATTCCAGCAAGCTTGTTTCCGCTGCATTTTACAGTTTCATCTTATTTCGTTATTGAATAGAAAACTAGTTTTACTGTATCTTTGTTATTTTGTGTTAAGAACCTATTAATAGTTTGTATTCATTTCGTTCTGCTCATAAAATCCAGATCACAAGGGTTCATATTATCTCATTTATGGGTGCATTTGTAGAGGGTGTGATGCACCTTCGTTTCAATGCAACCTTTTTTCAAGCCCATTTTTCCATTAATTAATTAAAGTCCAAAACAATTGGGTACTATAATAAATTGAAGGAAAAGAGTACCACAACGTCACTTGAATATAAAGGTACATATAGTTCCATATGCATGGAAAAAAGGGGCATCGCATAAGTGTATACACCTCAACAAGAGGGACATCTATATAATGTGATTTTGCTTTTGCAGTTATTCAAATTATTTTAGGAGAAACATTTCATTGTTCTCAAGACCTATTTGGAAGAGCATATAGAAGGTTATGATTTTGGGTTTTACCTTTTTCCAGCTACATTTCCCTCTGGGCCTTCATCCCCTTCTTCCCATGAAATGAGGTACAATCGCTTCTTGGGTAAATAAACTCGAAAATCCAAAAAGATGAGGAAATGAAAAGGATGAATGTGCGTAAAGTGATAAGTATAATCAGGAATGGTACGATGAATCATCAAGGAGACCTCTCATTAGAAAAACTTTCCTCGAGGATGAACACTTACTAGGACACAATGTCAACCACCAAGGTGAAACAGGGCAAAGAGCATAATTTCCAAGCAAGAGTTCTATAATCAAGAGAAGCTCTAATGCAACATATTCAAATGCCTCAAGTACTAAAGAGACACTTACCACAATACCTGACTTGTACCTCATGGAGAAAGACCCAATGTCTTCTGAAAGAAATTTGATGTAGTGAATGAAATCATGATGAATCAGATAAATTTGGTGGTGAAGCGGGTCTTCATCTGTGTATCTGGACACTACCAGTCAATCCATATCTCAGCACTCCATGTCTGTAGCTTGAGGGCCTCGAGACATCATCTCCTTAATTATCCCTATAAATGAGGGATAACATCCACCAACCTAATGTTACAAATATTGTAGTTTCCAACCTACTGGAGACACCATTCTCCTCAGTTGAGCACCAACTCAGCAAGATATTGTGTAAGCACCAACCTACTGGAGACATAAATCTCCTTGGTTGAGAACCAACTCAGTAAGACCTATATAGAAACCAATTAATATCTTTATACATGAATTCACTTGCATGCCTCATACTTCATTTATTTCACAACATCATCATACCCTTAACTTTCATTTTCTAGCGCCTCTCCTTTCTTCATACCCCATACATAGCTTCAAACCCTAGTCATATTTAGCCTTCATACCCTAGTGAACGTCATAGCATCATTCCAAAAATATAATTCCATACTACAACATCACAACCTCAAAGAAACGCACTCTGCACTATCATATACCTTAGTCCTTCATAGCGCACCCTTAAAATTCCAAGAAAAATCCTCTTATGCACCTTTAGAGAGAAAAAAAACTCCCTAGCTCCTCTTGTGCACCTCATATCTCTTTTTCACGCTTGTACTTTCTCTTCTTTCTCAGATAATATTCAAATGTGCACATCTATCCTATATTAATTGTGTTTCAGTGTTCACTTGTGGGACCGACTTGTAAAACTGGTTGGGCCAACCTATAAAACTGGTTAAGCTGACTTGTAAAACTGGCTAGGACGACCTATATTTTCTGGATGGGTCGACCTGATAGAATCTTTCACATATCCTCATTCTTATGGAGTTAGAGAGAGTGTCATATACCATTGGAAAGGTCTCAGAATAAATTTTTCAATCACATATCATATTCTCCCATTTGAGCTAGATCTTAAAAGTAAAAATGCATTCAAATATAGGGTATCCAAATTGAGCATCAAAAAATATAAATACAATATTTCCAACAATATCCATCTTGGAAATTTGTAGTCTCCCATTGTCTTTTAAATCAATGAAAACAATATTCCCAACACTTGCTATCATAAATTTCACTTGGTCTTCAATATTAAATTCGTCTTAGGCATCCCTAATAATACATTTGCAACCACACATTCTTATTTTTCATTTGAGTCATCTTTACTCTTTATATTCATTAAAAAAANCAATATTCCCAACACTTGCTATCATAAATTTCACTTGGTCTTCAATATTAAATTCGTCTTAGGCATCCCTAATAATACATTTGCAACCACACATTCTTATTTTTCATTTGAGTCATCTTTACTCTTTATATTCATTAAAAAAAACCATAGCCTATGTATGTTATAGATGTAAGCTCATCCATTAGAGGAAAAGAGAGAACAATTTTACAATATGTTACTATGTCAAACCCTAAGATAATTTTCCTGAACTTTTATAGCAGGAATAAATATTTTTTTTTGTAGTATACAACTTTATTGTCATGGTCAAACACTCTACTAGTTAGTATAAAAGGACCTTGAAGGATTGTTAAGTCAATGTTAGTGCTTTTATCAACAACTTATTTAGCAAATAAAAATTGTCACATTACCTTCCTTGATGTTCATTCTCCTAGGATGCTTTTAAAAACTCCATCAAAGGGTTTCTATAGAAAGAAAGAAACCATAATCCTTTTTTAAAATTTGATTAGTTCAAGGAAATCACTTAATTCACAGAACATTATCGGTGCCTTTCTATATTATATTGCAAAAACTAAAATGATTCTCTTTGGAAGTATGTGTTATAATTTGAAAATGCGAAAACAAAAATATCATAATTCAAGCACGGAATTAAAACACAAAGATTTAATGTGGTTCACCCAAATGTTGGGCTACGTCCACCAAGTAGAGGTATCGGTTGTCTTATTATTCGAATCAAGGATATTATAGTAGGCTCACTCTCGCTCTTACACTCCTCATGTCTGCCTCTATGGGATTACATAAATTTCTATACATTACACAGGAAAATTGATTATTAAATGTAACCTCATCCATATTCTAACTTGGTTGTATTGGTTACAACCAACGCTGGATTACAGGATCTGAAATCCTATTCATGGAAGAATTCATTGTCACCATTTCCAACAATCTCCACCTTGACAACAATTAACTTGATACCTTGCTCCTCCTTTTGTTCATCACCTTTTCTGCAAGATGAGAGAAGCCAAGAACCATCGTATCTTATCTAATAGTACTAGTTTTGTGAACATGTCTACGCAGTTCTCTTTTGTATGCACTTTCTCAAGAGATACTCCACCTTCATCGATGACCTATCTTACAAAATGGTACTTGATAGGTATATGTTTTTTTTTACCGTGGTAGGCTAGATTCTTAGCCAAGTGAAGAGCACTTTGACTATCACAAAGTAACTTTACATTGTCCTTCATCCTTCCAAACTCACCAAACAAACATTTCAACCAAACTGCCTCCTTGCAAGCATGTAAAGAAGCTACATATTCTGCTTCTGTAGTGGATAAAGAAACAATGTTCTGTAGCTTTGACATCCAACTAATAGCTCCACCTGCAAGAGTAAATACATACCCTGAAGTCGACCTTCTCTTGTCCAAATCACCTGCAAAATCAAAATCAACATATCCACATACTGATTCATAACCACTATTATAGGTGATACAGTAATCACTTATGCCTCTCAGATACCGAAGCACCCATTTCATTGTTTCCCAATGCTCTTTACCTAGATTTTCCATATATCTATTGATAACCCCAACTACATGTGAAATGTTTGGCCTTGTACTAACCATCACATACATTAGACTTCCTACCGCATTAGCATATGGTATTCAAGACATATATTCATTTTCTTATTTTGTACTAGGACATAAACTTGAAGAAAGCTTAAAATGGGAATCCAAAGGGACTGAAACTGGTTTCACATCGTTCATACCAAACCTCAAAAGTATCTTCTCAACATACTTCTGTTGTGATAACCAAATCTTACCATTCCTCCTGTCTCTAAATATCTCCATGCCCAAAATCTGCCTTGCTTCTCCTAGATCTTTCATATCAAACGTCCTAGCCATCTAAGCCTTTAACCTATTGATCTCAGTTATGCTTTTGCTTGTAAAGCATATCATCAACATACAATACTAAGATAATGAATATGCCATTATTCAATTTCTTAAAGTAGACACAATGATCATACTCACTCCTTGTATAATTCTGGCTCACCATGAAAGAGTCAAATTTCTTGTAACATTGTCTGGGCGAGTGCCTCATAACATACAATGATTTCTTGAGCCTGCAAACAAATTTCTTGTTGTGATTCTGAATGAACCCTTTAGGTTGTTCCATGTAAATTTCCTCATCCAAATCTCAATGTAAGAAAGAAGTCTTAACATCTAGTTGTTCCAACTCTAAATCAAGTAACGCAACTAATGCTAACTGTAACACCCTGTTTCCCCTAGTTTGTAAAAATAACTATACTGGCCAAGAACTGTGGAAAACTAAAAAATGTAAATGTGTGATGTGAATGGACCTTGTGAAAAAGGTCAATGAATGTGAATAATATATTGCAGGACTGTTGAGAGGGGATATGCTGAAAAAGAGACCATGATGGCTGAAGAAAGGTGGTGGAAGGCACCTAGAAAGGTGGCGTCAACTTCCACCGACACCAATACCGTATTTGGACTTCACTGGCCCAGAGAACCAAGAGCAGCTCGCTGGCCCCGAATTAAATGACTCGCCAATNGTAATGAGGGATGGGGGGGGGTGAACCTCCCATCCATAGAGCCGTCAGGCCTGACCAGTGCGAGGGAAATCGTGCCACACGCAACCTCGCAAGAGGAAAAAAGGCGTGAGGAAGAAGTGAGAAGGGGGCAGACGTGAGGGAAGGAAGAGAACTCTGGAAAATACGGAGTGAGTGATAGCAGAGAAGGGGGAGAGTAACCCTCGTTCTCGGTCACTAGTAAACAGAGACGCAGTCTCGCAGCATCGTGGTCTCAGCTCGGGGGTGGCTAGTGGTAAATCCTATCGGAATCGCTGAGCCTACGGTTGGGTGGAAACGAGCACCCCTCTCAGCAGTTGCATTCACATCTGGTGTTATTTCTGATAAATGTTTTACATCTTACATCTTGAAATTTATATGCTGACATGTATGCTCACAATCTGTGTAGTTTTATGAGTGGTTTGAGTATAAGACTGCCTGTGTAGTGTTTTGATTTAGAAATGGTGATTTCATGCTTATAATGGAAAGACTACGTATGGATTATGTTTTATAAATCACTATTTATATGCATATCGATATAATTCAGACTTCAAGTCTGCGTTTGGGAAATCTATGTCCTTATTCATCCTCAGGTAATAGCCTAGATAGATCTCCCTATAGAGACACCCTTCTTAGAAATCTCACCAAGAATCTGGGAAAAGGATTCGAAAGCGCAAGCCTTAGTAACCCGGTACGAGGAAGAATGATCCTCTTGAAGTCCCGAAATAGTAGTGTAGGGATAAGTATCGATCAATAGATGAGATCCTGTCGGAAGGACTGCGGTCATCCATGACTGATAGATTGGAGGAATACACGAGGGCGTTAAATGCCTTAACCCTTTTTCTTCCTTCATCTTCGTGAGTAGCGAAGAAATCGGGACCGTATATCCCCAAGGTCCGTGGGAGTATCTGGACCATTGGTTTTTCCACGTCCAAGGAGTATCGGGAGAGTGTACAGTCTGAGACAGGTCTGAGCCATCATATCTTAGTCTAAATAGCCGACAACCATTGGATCTGTCGAGAGTTGCACAAGGTTTAAAACCTCACGTGAAGAGTAGCAGAGAAAAAGTCCCGAAGGGGTTGTATCGGGATATCGGTGTTCGGAAGTTCGAGAGTCTGGAGGACGAGAGTCTGGGCACTCGACATCAGAAATCGCAAAATTGCGAAAGAATTTGAATCGTCCGTTTGCGGGAGGACACGTGTCGAGGAATCATCCATTTCGGAGATTCAGACACCGAGACTCATAGAGATGAGCATCTTGACTTCGCAAGTAGCGAAGTCCTGAGGAAATCTGATCCATTCGTCTGAGAGTGGATGTGTGTCATGAGATCGCCCATATCGGGGATTCGAACATCGAGAGTCATAGAGGGAAGCCTTTTTAATTCACGAGTGGCGAAGTCGCGAGAGGATCAGGAACCCCATCGCCTATCGCACGTTCGGGGATTCAGAGGTAGAAAGGAGACATTTTCGAATTCACGAGTAGTGAAGTTCCGAGAGTCGGGCACAAGAGAAAACGTGGTAGAACTTCAAGGTGGAGCCCGTTTGATTGACAGGTGGACATGCGTCGCCTGGAGAAGGCAGTCAACGCTCTGATTGACTTCTTGTGTCTCAGGGATTTGCAGGTTAAGAGCATGAGAGCTCAACCCTCTGACTCGCAAAGTCGCAAGTAGCAAGAACGTGAGAGGGAAAATAAATATCGCTTCTTGGGGTTTCGCAAGAAGAGAGCGCAAGAGTTGGGTGCTCCAACTCACAAAGTCGCAAAGTGCGAAGTGGCGAGGAGAAAAAAAAAAATCTGAATCGTTTTATCCAGGAACGGGAGGACTGTTGGATCAGAACTCCGTGGTGATATCGTATATCAGGAGTTCAGGGGTTCAAAGGTTGGAAGGGGTCACTTACAACTGTAGAAGTCATGAAGTGTCGAGAGCCGAGGCTCGTGAGAGCACATGGCACATCCATCAGGTGGGGCCCGTGTGATTGACAAGTGGGCACGTGTTGCCTGGAAAGGAGTCAACACTATGTTGACTTCTCATGTCTTGGGGATTCATGAGATAGGAGCACGAAGGATCAACACTCCAACTCGCGAGGTTGCAAGTTGCGAGAAGTGCGAAGAGGAGGTCAACCATTGATCACTTTCGCGTCTCAGGATTTCAGAGAAGAAGAGAACGAGAGCTCGATGCTTCAACCTGCGAGGTTGTGAGTAGCAAAAAGTGTCAAAGGGAAGTCATGCATCACATTTCCCTGAATCATGAGAAGTCGATAAGAACTTGGCTGGATGAAGCGCATAGACACGGTACAGGTTCATGTGGATAAGTACCCAAGGGGGAAACCTGCCACTCGCTAGCCCTGTTGGGGTTCAGTGTCTCATTTTGTTAGGGTTTGCAGAGTCGAAAGACTCGATTCTATGGTAGTGTTGAGTTGTGAAGAGTGAAAGAATGCCATACTTGTTCGACCTATGGTCATGACCCACGATCACATGGAGATGGACAAGGAAAGAACTAGCCTATGCTAAGATCCCTATAGGTATTTCGGGGATTCTGATCCTCAAGAATTCGACAAAATTTTTTGTTTTCTTAGTAGGTATCTGACAAATTGGTATCAGAGCATGGTTACAACACTCAGCCTACATGGGCTCATGAACGAGTTGCGTAGAAGCCTCGTTCAGAACACTCCTAAAAAGAGTAACCCCCCCCTTGTCTTAACCTTCCTAATCAAAAGACGAAGTTAAGAATGAAAAACCCCTATTGTGTGTGTGTACATGTGAAAATATGAATTATGTACTGGTTATAAATAAATATAAATATCAACTAACAACCAGTGTTTTTCCTTTTTCACACAAGTGGAAGATCAACCGCGGGAAATTATCAACGTATAGTATGGTAACTCACCAAGAAGTGGGAGAAGGCTCCCACAATAGAGACGAAGAGTCTGATGAAAGAAGGGCAAAAGGGACCCCTCTATATCTAGCCAAGACTGTGAGGAGTCTCATGGTTGAATTACAAAGTTGCAAGGTCGACAATGAAAGGATGATGAAAGAACAAGAAAAACAAACATAAATTAACACAGTTTTACTACAGAGTTTATCCGATCTACAAAGACAAATGCAGCATGAACCTGAAACTCAGAAACATGGCCATATCAGTGGTCACACTAAGAGGAGCACCTCAAAAAAGGTCTACCCCAGAGGTAAAGCACAAGCGTCGGATGATTCCTCTGATAAGGAAGATGGTGATTCAGAGGGCTCTTCTAGCAGCAGAACCAGTTCCTATTCCCAAAAGAAACAGAAGAAGCAAAAGCCTTCCAAAGGTCGAAAATTTGAAGAATTCAAAAAATCCAAACCACCCTCCTTCGACGGTGA
>SNQJ01S0197841.1:17253-30433 GCA_010110895.2 Picea sitchensis | reverse complement strand
CTCCTCAACCAACCTTGCCTAAGACCGATGATATAGATTTAAATATTGATATGGCTAGTATCTTAGAAAAGGTTAATGTACCTGTCCCTCTTAGTATTGATATTGTATTTTTTTTTTAAATATCTACAACATAGTCGCTATTGTGACATCTTGGAGTGTCTCTCCCATAGCAACCACATCGGAGATGATACCTCTTAACGTCTCTCTTCCCACATTCTTAACGTCTCTCTTTCCACCTCCAAGATTGTCGCTCCCATAGAAACCACGTCGGAGCTAGTAACTCCTGGTCGTCGTTGTTGCCACCTGATGGACGTCGTTCTTGCGACGTCCAAGAGTGTCGCTCCCATAGAAACCACGTCGGAGCTAATACCTCGTCCCATCGATCTTGCCACCTTCAGAACGTCTCTCTTGCCACCTTTGAAATGTCTCTTTTGCCACCATTGAAACGTCTCTCTTGCCACGTCTGAAACGTCTCACTTGCCACGTTTGAAATGTTGGTCTTGCCACCTTTGAAGTGTCTCTCTTTCCACGTCTGAAACGTCTCACTTGCCACGTTTGCAATGTCTCACTTGCCACGTTTGCAACATCTCAATTTCCACGTTTGAAACGTCGTTCTTGCCACGTTTGCAACGTCTCTCTTGCCACATTTGAAATGTCGGTCTTGCCAAGTTTGCAACATCTCTCTTGCCACATTTGAAACGTCACAATATAGACGAAAACATGGTCGTCGGAAAAACGACGTCATGTGAAACGATGTTTGAGGGGGTCCGAGGTTTGTTGGTCTTCCGACAATAGAAAGTGGCAATTGTGTCGAACGCGCCGTCAGAATTTGACCCAAATGCAGTTGTGATTGAAGTCATCATGTCTGCAAAAGTCACACTCACAAGGGTATTAGGCATTAGGTTTTAATAAATAAAACAATTATAAAAACCAATAACAAATGGTAAAAGTAAATATAAGGGTGTAAAAGTTATTTTTACCATAGTCATTGTAACTTTACCAATATTTTAGTCCAAAACCCTTCTTTTGCCCTTGAATTTCGACACTTGATTGCGGGAGGTATGAGCATCCATTCGAAGAACGGTCTCTGGCAGTGAGGTAAGCTCCTTGTCCTCTATCTTTTCACGGTTCAATTTTTCATTTTCATTGGTAAAAATCATGTTTTTGAGTTTGTTTTGGGGGTTAAAATTGCACTTAGCCATTCTCGCAGGCCAACCACACGGGACCTGTGAGAATGCATCATTCTCGCAGGTGACCCTAAAGGCACCTGCGAGAACCTTGCACTGTGCCTAAAGGGCACCTGCGAGAACCGAAAAGTGAAAAGTTTCTTTCAAGTTTTCTCAATGAAAAATATACCAAGTCTTGAATAGAGTTGTTGACCTTCTTCTTATGTTTCTTATGTAGGTGTTTGGCTATCACCATGGTTCTGGAATGGCATGAAAGAGAGCATGAATAAGATGATGCTATTGACGTGAATAACCTGGGCACCATTGCCTCTTTGAGAGACTGTGGTCTCCTGAAATTCTTTCGCATCCCGGGTATGAGGGCCCAAGTCAGGTTATTAGAGTACCTTGTGCATATGTGGGACCAGGACCAACAAGTATTCCACGTAGGGGTCCACACATTGTCCTTGTATATTGAGGACATTTACTTCTTGACAGGACTGTCATGGCGTCGGTACCACACGAATCTAACTGGTAGCAGAGGTGGTGGGCTACCTATGAGTGAATATTGTCGTTTGCACTATGTTCCAGAGGCAGAAAGGAGCAAAGGAAAGGTAGCCATTTGGGGAGTGTGGGATTTGACCCTTTGCACAATTTTGTTCACCATTGCTCGTATGGATGGGAGCACTGCTCCTCACATGGCTCTCCAGAGCTACTTTCAATATGCCATAGAGTGTATTGAGCCTCGAGTTTTTAACTGGGCAGATGCAGTCCTTCGTAGCGTGAAGATGCAGTTGACTAAATACAGGAGAGGCAACTTAAAGTAATTTGGGTACGGATCATTGTTGGTGTCCTTCTTTCTTGAGAGGGTTCCATTGTTGAGGTTGCAGGTTGACTGGGGTCTACTGGCTCCAGAGGATCCAATAATGCTGAGGTGGTGTCATCTCATGGCCCGAGACGTAGCTGAACCAATTATTAAATACAATGATGCCTTCTTCGACTGGTTGTGACCACAGATGTTGATGGTCGATGATTATGCCTATGCTGGGTTGGACTTCCGAGGAGATCCAGACTTGGCCCTACCTGAGGGCGCTCAGTGGGAAGATCTCGATAAGAAGTACACATTTTTACTTTTTAAATGTTTTTGTGAATTTTATCATATGAAAATGTTTTTATGTTCGTCCAAGGTCTAATTACAAAAAAAAAAATTATGACACATATGTGGGGCCTTATTGACCACCTAGTACTTCTCCCATTCAGCGACGAGGAGAGGTGGCTCCAGTGCCACAATGGGACGTTGAATATTATGAAGCAGTGGAACAAAACCTGGAGGGTTTGACAGTAGACATTCCAGACATGCCTCTTTGAGAGGTTCCACGACGTTATCAGCGTCATACAGTGGGAGTGTCGGAGTCCATTGGCCGACTGCTTCATAGGGTTGCCCGAGAAGTTGTGTGTTACCATGAACGTCATCCATGACGTCACTTTGTAGAAGCTATGAGCTTCAGATTTTGAAATTTTGGTCCTCGGACAGAACTTTTTTGTAAAAAACTTTTTGATCGTTATATATACATATGGCTTCTACCGGTTTATCTTATGTTGTGTGAAAATTGATGTGATTGATTTATAAATGACCCAAATGTCTATCTAATACATAGTTAGCTAATGCATCAGTTAATGTATTTAGACATCTAGGAATATGCTGATACTCAATATAATCAAAATAACGTTCCAAGAGGCAAATTTGCAAATACACCCATAACAAAGTAGGACTTCGAATAGCATAGACATTACTTAACTGTAGTACTACGAGATACGAATCGAGTAGCACAACCAAGGGACGGATATCGAGTGAGATAGCATCAATCAACAATTCAATAATGGCGCTATATTTTGCAATATTGTTGGTCGCACGGCCGAGGCACACACCTCGTAAAGTGACAAGTTCGTTTGTAGGGGCGTAAATTGCCCATGCAGCATAAGCAAGGTTCTGAGTACTACGGCTAGCACCACCAGTGAAGCCAATGTAGGGTAGTGAAGACTCTGACATTTGGAAATCAAACACAACGTCACATAAGGACAGAGACCAGATAACGACAAAAGAAAACTACAGTAACACACAATAAGTATGATACAATAAAAATACAAGTACTCATGCACAGGTGATCTTATGCATAGTACTTCCTCAAGTACAACCCATTTTTGGGTTCACTCAAAGGGATACCATCGTAATCTACTAACTCATAGGGCATTTTTTTCCAAAACTCATCTAACGATATAAGGACCTCGCCACATGGCTTCGAATTTTCCATCTCCTAGCATATCTCGATCTTGTTCGTAGAGGAGAACCGGATCTCCTTCGTAGAAAACACGAGGCTTGACATGTTTGTCGTATTGGGCCTTGACACATTTTTTCTGGGCTTCTATGACTAGGGTAGCATCACATTGGGTTTCATCTAATCGCATAAGATACAATATATGTTCTTCCTCAGAAGAAGTGTTTGGTAGGAGTTCAACAGCTAGTTTTAAAGGGTATCTAGCATTCGATCGGGAGAATGGATTCCAAACCATAGACTAACCGGAAATGTGTAAACCCAGTATCGAACTTAACAGATGTCCGGTAAGCCCACAATGCCGAAAAAACAATATTGTGTGCCAACTTGTTTTGTGAATCCCTATCATTCGTCGGAGCATAGTTATGAGAGCTTTGTTGATCGCTTCGACTTGGCTGTTGGCTTGTGGGTAATAGGGCGTTGATTTTTCATGGCGAAAACCCAACTTTTCAGTGATTTCGGACATCATGAAGTTTCTAAAGTGGCTATCGTGATCAGTGA
This sequence comes from Picea sitchensis, assembly GCA_010110895.2. NCBI lineage: Eukaryota > Viridiplantae > Streptophyta > Pinopsida > Pinales > Pinaceae > Picea > Picea sitchensis. The sequence goes on along the minus strand of SNQJ01S0197841.1, from coordinate 26,436 downwards.
CGATATCTTGGTTGATGTGATTAAAAATGAATAATGATGCGGTCTTTCCAGTATTGTCAAATGTCGGCATCGCCTCGGCCCATTTCATAAAATAATCTACAGCTACAATAATGTATCCATGCCCCCCGGTCGAGTGGGGCTGACATGTCATGAAATTGATGCCCCATTTCGCAAAGGGACCAACGCAGACCATAGGGTGAAGAGGACAGGGATGTGACCGTATCTTATGATTATAGGTCTGGTAAGCGTGGCATTTTTGAACAGCGATTATGCACTCATTAAATAAAGAAGGCCAAAAATACCCTGCACGTAAGATCTTCTGGGCAGTAGCATACTCAGACATATGACCACCATAGGCTCCAGAATGACAGTCATTTAAGGCTTTCTCGACTTCATCGAACATGAGGCAGCATCAAAAAACTAAGTCAATCCCCCGACAATAAAGAGTGTCCCCGAGGATAATATATTGACGGGCTTGGTAGCGTATTCAACGTTGGTCAGTACTGGACAAATTGGGATAGAAAGTCCGGGTTTGAAGATATATGATGATATCGCCATACCAAAGATCATCGGAACTAATGAGGAAAAGGGATTCATCAGGTAATGAATCGGCTACTACATTTTCCATTTGAGAGTAGGGAAAGTCGCATATCAACTCGGCAAACACTAAGGACTTCTTGGACTTGGCTCATTTGAATTCCAAGTCAAACTCCTGGACTATCACAATCCATTTGGAGTATTTTCCCCCGAGCAATTGACGTGTGAGAATGTGTTGCATAGGGTTGTAGTTAGAAACCACTGTAGTCTTGCGAGAGAGGATATAGTGCTGGAAGTGTTGGACTTCTTGGACGGGTGCCAAGGACAGTTTTTCAACATGTAGATACTTGGTTTCGGTAGGCATTAGACTTCGACTCAAGTAATAGATAACATGTTCGTCATGGGAATCATCCTCTTGGACGAGAACCATAGTGATGGTGTAATCCGAGGCTGCGAGGTAGAGGAAATAATCACGACTGTAATCAGGGGGAAAAAGAAGCAGATCATGTGTCAGGGATAGTTTCAAATCTTCAAAGGCTTTGTTTGCGATGGTATCCCATACGAACTCAGAACCCTTTTTGAGGAGTCACGTAAATCCACGAGTTATCTCGGTGTAGTTTGGGATGAAACGACAAAAAAAGTTTGCTTTCCCTTGCAAACTTTGTAACTAGAGAAGTGTAGAAGGAGGGAGATTAAGGATCGCCTCGAACTTTAAAGGATCTACCCTGATCCCTTGACACGAAACAATAAAGCCTAGAAGTTAGTCGGATTCCACACAGAAAATGCACTTGTGAGGATTCAAGCGTATATGGTAAAACCGACAGCGGATGAAAATGGCTCAGAGGTGGATGGGATGATCGACTTGACGCATGGGATGAGCGGGTAAGTCGTCTAGATATGGTTTCACGATGTGCTTGATATCATGGAAGGCATAAGACATAGTGCGTTGAAAAGTTGTGCCAGCGTTCTTGAGACAGAAAGGGAGTTTTCAATAGGTGAACGTGCCCCAAGGACAAATAAAAGCAGTCTTGTGTTGATCCTCGGGAACAATATTGATTTGATTATATCCAGAGAAACCATCCATCAGAGAGAATGTTTCACTTCCAGCGCAATCGTCGACAATCTGATTGACGAAGGGGGTAGGAAAGTTGTCCTTAGGACAAGCTTTGTTGATATCCCTATAATCAACGTATACACGGATTGTGCCTTGTTTCTTGTCGATTGGGACAAGATTGGAAACCCAGTCAGTGAGGGCCACTAGGTAAATAAAGCCGGCTTTTAGAAGTTTCATGACTTCAAGCTTGATAGCAGCTGCTTTACGTGGGTGAACTGGATGAAGGCGTTGCCGAACGGGTTTAGCGTCTGGGTATGTCTTGATCTCATGTATCACAATGTCGGGGTCGATACCCGACATTTCTTCATAGCTCCAGGCAAAGACGTTGCGAAACTCTTTGAAAAGTGACATGTAGGTGACAATTTCGTCAGGGGAACACGAAACTCCGATATGCACATTTTCAACAATTCTAGGTTTGATGGATATGTCGAGGGGAATAGTGGGTGAGATATTGCTTGAGTTCCCTTCGGAAAACACATCATGTGTGGACTCGGGAATGGTTTAAATGATGACAATGGTCGACGGGGTCGAGATCCATTGGTAGTTCTCAATGGTATGTTGCTCCAGGAAGAGGATGGAATGGTGATGTCCATCGTCCCAAGGGGTGTCTTCCATGACAAACATGATCATCTCGTCTATGGGAAAAATGACATGGAAAGGATCTAGAGATAACTCACCAAGAGAAGGGGTAGAAGGCGTTGTCGATTGAATGGCCTGATAGGCAGATTCGACCGGACTTAACGGCATTACGTCGTCGTAATGAAGATGATCGTCAGGGTCAGGTACCAGCCATGGGTCATAAGACGCAGGGTTTTGTGAATCGAGGTGGAGATCATGTTAATTGAAGCGACTGACGAGTGTGGAACATCGGGCGGTGGAATGGGGAAAGTGCCCATTAACGAGGAGTCTTTGAGAAGACCTACACCGATGTTCTCGTAACCCGGTGGGGTTTTAGCGATGAACAGTATGTTTCCAGTACACGTATCCAAGTTAAATAAGGCTAATTGGTCGACGGTGATGACCTTTCCTTGATGTGGGAAACGTACAACAAAAAAAAGAGTCAACACAACTACGCGCATGGAATCGATCCAGCTACGGCCAAGCAGAAGATTGTAATGGAGAGGAGCGTCAAAGACTTCCACTTTGACTTGGACCGTTTTGCCTTCTAGCGTGATGGACAACGAAGGAAGAATGTCGTAGGGCTTAAAATCAGAGCCATTGAAGGCTTTGAGAGTGTTATGGGATTCAGTCAAAGAGGGAGAGCCAATGGCTTTCCAGCAGGTAACAGACATGACACACGTCGAGGCACCCTCGTCGATAACGGTTCGACAAATGTTTTTGTCAAAGACAATCACTTGGATTTGGAATGCGAGTTGAGGGGGTAACCTTGGGATGTGATCTTCCAAGTCAAAAATTATTAAATTCGTGTCCGTCGGGTCGATTCCACCAATAGCTTTAAATAGTGCCTTCTGTTGTCTGGGACAACTTTGAAGGACTTCGAGGGCTGACATCGTAGAAGGTGCTTGGGCGAGATCTTCAACAATGCTATAGTTCTGGGTAGCACGAGCATGAGTATTGAAAGTTGATTTTCGAATGACACCCTTTGGAGGGGGTCGAAGAACTGTGTCAAGGCTCGGTCGTTCGAGATGAAGAGGATCGTTGGGAGGTGGAGTCGTAGGAGAGGGTTGTACCAATGAAGGAGGTAGATCATCAACCTTCTCTTTAGAGGGAGAATAATCTTTGGCTTGAGGGGTGAGTGCAATGTCATTCTTCTTTAAATTGTCAGTACACATCAATACATAGGACGCAGTAGAAGGGGAAGGTTGGTCATGAATGACCAACTGGGCCTGTTGTTGAGAGGGGAAGGGTTGGGACAAAACGGCCGGAGCAGGTGGTTTCGGGGCTCCTTGAAGGAACTTAGTAACCTCGGCGTGTCATGGGAAATCCTTCGTGTAGTGATCATCACCACAGATAAGACAAGGGTATCAAGGTTTGCGCTTATCCCTATCATCGACAAGCGGAGTTTTGGTTTTCTCTGCTTGTAAAGTATTTTTTTCCTCCTTATTCTTACCCTTTCCATTTCTGGATTGGTTTTTACCAGCTGGGGTAGATTGAACTACATTTACCTCAGAAGTCTTGCTAGTGGGAGGGGTAGGAGACGGAGCATTTTGAACATTAGAAGAAGTAGGTTTTGAGGTGGTGCTTGAGACAGAATGTGGTTGGGCATGGAAAGTGCCAATCACAATGTCGGCTGCATGAGAAACAACTAGAGTAGTTGAAGTGGCGTAAGTGGAAGGACGAGGTGCGTCAGGGAGTAAGTCGTAAAGAGTACCCGTTTGTGAGTAAACGACGTCAATATATTGAGCATGACTTATGGCCTATTCTTCTATGACAACTCCACCCATGGCGATGTCATGTGCGATGTCCTTCACAAATGATTTTGTGAACCACTCTGCCAGCAACTGATCGGGAAGTTCGAGTTTGATGAGACGTCGTCTCCTTCGCCATTCATGAATGTGATCGGATATATGAGTGACTTTGGTTTGTTTGAAAGAACTTAGAATCTCGGTCCCCGTTTCATAATGGATCAGTAACTGGTAGTGGGTGAGAAAGGCCATAGCTAGGGTGTTGAAATCGGCGAAGAAACATCGTGGTAATTCTATATACCACTTCGCAGCAGAACCCGTGAGAGTCCTTTGAAAAAGACATAAACAAATAGAGTCATCCATCAAGGAGTTGGATGAGCACCAGAGGTGAAAAGTCATGACATGATTGTTCGGGTCCTCTCCCGCTTTTCCATCGAATTTAGGGATGTCTGATGGTAGCTTGGATGGTATAGCGGGCCATTAGGGAGAGTGACGAATTGGATCATTTAAAATCCTTGACAGATTCGGGAGATCCAAAGTGGCCAAGAAGGGTAATTGTCTATTCACATGTGGGTACTGATGGCTTTGGGAAGGGAGCCCCATCAGCAAACCAGTAGAACCATAAGTAGTTTGCATATAATGTGAATACCCAGGCAGATTCGGTGGTTGTTGTGGAGGAAAGTAGTTCATGGGATTGTATCCTTGAATAGGGACATGAGTTTGAGCATTCGATCCCCAAATAGGATTGGACATACATAGATATGGTTGACCTATACTAGGGGGTATAACGGACGTAGCTGGAATTTGTTGCCCCCCAATTGATTGTGGATTATGTTGTATCAGATGGTTCCAATACTGGGCCAAGGATGGAGGTATGTTTTTTCCGTAGGGTGGGGTCGGTGGGGGTTGTCCTCCAATCTGGGGTTGTGTTCCAATTGGGAGTTGTGTTCCAATTGTGATTTGCATTCCAATAGGAATTTTCCCTACAAGGGGGGGTTGAGTCCAACATCCTTGGTGAAATTGTCCAAAAACAGGAATCTGGTAATTTGGTGTGAATGACGGAATAGTGCCACTAGGATTAATGTTGCTGGTAGAGGATGAGAAAGGTCCTCTGAAAGGGGGTTGAGGAAGTGTCGGAATAAATCTAGGAGGAGAGTGCCCAGAAGAAGAGGGACCACCAGGAGTTTCGGATGGGGTTTGCGTAGGAGTAGAAATAGAAGCATTCAATGCACGGTATCCGGGTGGAAGCGTTGGGGTGACACTGGGTGAGAGCGGTGTGTCGATGGGGGCTTGACTAGCCGTTGTAATCCCGGTGTGAATACTCATAGTGTATGTGTAATGGACCATTTCTATAGGGACAGTCAAGATGTGGTCAGATCGTGGAGCGTCGGTACCAGGAAAATAATAAGCAGTAGTAAAAGGTACTGCGTCTGGGTCAGAGGTTTTGGGGAACACAGGTGAGATGGTGATTTCAACGCTTGATCCTGCACCAATGAGATCCCATCTAAAAATGCCAGCAGACCAAAAAGGATCTTGGCCCTCAGGTCCTGGAAAGGGTCCAATCGGTGATCCAGAAGACAACACAACTAAGTCTCTGGAAGAATTCACTCGCATAATAGGTCTCTCAGAATTGGGGTGAAGTCGAAAGTCCTCTCGAGTATTGGTAATTTGGAACCGTTCTAGAGAGTCAGTTCTTTCCACTTGTGGAGTGGTGACATCTTGGACTTCACTCTGTTGAGGAGAGCCCTCAGGTGAGCTTGTAGGCAGGGGTTGAGAACCTTCCAGATTTTCTAGAGGTAAGCCCTACATTCTATGTGAATGACGTGGAGGGTCTATTGTGAACGAGTTACAAACCTACGAAGAAATTCCTATGGTCAACTTCGGCAAACAAACAACATGCACTAGTAAACAAAATCTAGGAAACAATACCAAGTAAACAAGACCTTCTAATTCCGAAGTCACTAGTTGGTGATGAAATCCAACATCGCAACAATGAGACGAGAAGGGGCTGAGCTAGGGTGGAAAAGTCACGCTGACGACCTACTTAACGGACTTACACCCTGGTGTAAGCTTCCACACATAATCATGGGTATACCCTCCAAGGAGCTCAAGTGATTTTGGCCAACGTTGATTCCAGGTACCGTGAAGACTTGCCCCTTCACAGTCACCTTGTGTAAGACCCTAATAAGATAGGCAACTAAGGTTACCACCGACAACAATAAAGCCTGGGGGAACAGTCGACAGTCCGATCCACACACAAGGGCAGGGTATCTAGCTCGAAATCAACTCGAGAGGCTTCCACTCATCATTGTGGGTATCCCTCCAAGTGACCCCCGTAATACGTGCAATCTCTACACCGATATCAACAAAGCAGGGTGAGTAACTCTATCAATATCAATGCGACCTCGGGTTTGACCCTTTTGTGAGAAGGGATTCCCAGGACAAAATGTTGTAAATGGAATTTGACACTCCTTAACACAAGATGTTATTGTGTGTTTTTGTGCTTTGGAGAGTTTATCTCCCTACCTATTCCAAAGCGCTATCCTAGCTAATTGTTGGTGTAATAGAGCCCTAGAAAAGAGTTACTAGTTAAATTTTAAAATTGCGCAATGTTATTAAGGGTTGTTCTTACTCAAAGGAAACGGAGATGAAACTGATGTTGTGTAAGACTCTGACCCAAAAATGCATAGATAGGAATGAAATATTTCAATTTTTGTTCGATGAATCCTATGTACGAGAGGGAAAGAGAAGTGTTCTGAAACAATCTTGAACTACGATACATAATCTTCTTTAAAATGCAATCTCAACGAATCATGCAATAATGACAACTCTCTATTTGTCCTTTTTCAACAATTTCAACAATTGATTTTCAATATTTTCAAAACGAAAATGCTTTTAAAAGAAAAATGTTTTTTACTTTTCAAAAAGGATCTACACCATGGTGGTGAAAGTAAGGAAAACCAATAACTAATGAACCAGCAATAAACAAAAACTGAAACCAATCTTTCAATGGAAACAAAAATGACAAGCAGACAAAACTAGTCCTTTCAATTGCAAGAGAATAATGATCTTCCAAATAATGAGCAAATGAGAAAGACAAAGAATCCCAACTTTCAAACTGATTACCGTCTCCTAACCAAACAAGTACTCAGATTCCAGGATCAGAGAGTATATCCTTTCTAAGACAAGTCAAGAGATGAGAGTTGAGAAAAAGATGGACAGGAAGAGCCTTTGATCTCTGAAGACTGATCGTGCACAAAATCTGAAGTCAAGAAGACATCAACCAGTGGTCCAATAAGTTATTTTCAGACACCTATACTAATCTGGGCATCTGAACATGCAAAAAACTTAAATCCAAAATTTTTAAAAGAGGGTTTGCAGGCTATCAGTATTACATAGTGCGAGAATGGATCATTCCGCAGGCTACCTTTGAGAAGAGTGTGAGAACCTTGCACTGGACTTAAAATCAGAGTGCGAACTCAAGGTGTTCCTGTAGGCCACTGTGGGGTTCAGTGCGAGAAGGCCTGAAACTAGGCAAAATTTTGGAAAAAGACAAAACTTTTGAAGGGACTTATCAGGGTGTCCTGAAGACTCAGAGATTGATAGAAATGAAGAAAGATAAGGCAAGAGAAAATGGCCAAGGAAAAACACCAAAAACCACAAATAAAACGGTTCCCTCCCCAATGGAGTCGCCAATTTTGTTATCGGACTAATCAGTAGGTGCGGACACTAACAGATCTCCCTAGATCCACCTGGATCTAGAACAAAATAGGACAGGACGTGACTCTTTCCCTAAGTTATGACCATTGAATTAACTAGTAAGGAGGAACAACTGACATACCTTTATATTGCTTCCTAGGGTCTCTGTTGCTCTCGCTTTGCTCCGGTGCTCTCGTGAGGTCAAGACCAAGACAACACAAACCAACTAAAGTGAAGATAGAAAAATATATTCAATCGTCAACTTATGTGTATGATCAAGGAATTACACAATAAAGTAAGAATGACTTTATGGGAAAAGGACATGTCGTTGTATCATATTAATTGAAATTAGAAGATACAACCTAATCGCCTTGATGTCGTAAGCTTCCTTTCGGTGACTCTTGGTTCCAACACACACACTTGCTCGATCCTTGCATGAATAAGATCCAATTCCTCTTGATAGACTTACTAGAGTCTCCAAGCTCCTGGTCAAGCTGGGTTCTTCACACAATTCCTTCACCAATTCTCCAATTAATCTTGTTTAACCTTTTCCATGAGAATCCTATCAATATATAGGAGAGGATGAGATGGTTACATGGATGAGAATGATCCCACCAAATCAAGGAAACAAGTAAAATGATAACCATTCGAATGCCAACCCATTCTCTAGAAGATTCCCTTCTAGAACCCTTGAGACTTCTTCCTTTTTCCAAGCTTGAGAACAAGTTCACACCCTAGGTATAGAGCACAGTGCGATAATTTCGCACCCTAGCTAAAGGTGGCCTGCGAGAATGGGTCATTCTCGCACCCTAGGCTATAAGCAACCTGCAAACTCTCTTCAAAAATATGTTTTCAAGAAAGACATGAATGTCACTTTTCTCAGAAGAAAGTTCTTGTTAGGAGCCTAAGTACACCATTGTTAATACACCATCTAGATGACCAAAATCATGGGTAACAGTACTCAGATCAGTCCTATGTGCATCCACATAACTTTTTTGTCTATCTTGTGCTTCCTTTAGTCTCCACCTTATTTGAATCACCTGTTCCTCCATCTCTTGAATCAATTCTGGCCCAACTGTTACTTGGTCTTCTAACCTCTCCCAACTCAACGACGTTTTGCATGGCCTTCCATACAGAGCTTCGTATGGTGGCATTTTGATGGAGCTATGAAAACTATTATTGTAGGAAAAATCTACCAAACGTAGATACTTCTCCCAATGGGTTTGATTATCCATAACATACATCCTAATAATGTCTTCCATAAATTGATTTACTCTCTCAGTTTGCCCATATGTTTCTAGATGATAAGTTGTGATTAAGTTCAACTGAGTCCCCAACGTTGACTGCAAACTTATCCAAAACCTAGAAGTGAATCTGGAGTCCCTATCTGAAATGATCTTCTTAGGTATCCCATGAAAACAGATGACCTCTCTTACAAACACGCGTACCACATCAGTGACATCATAA